>BSBK01015125.1:0-53759 GCA_027943335.1 Chamaecyparis obtusa
TAATCTTAAAGGGGGGCCCATAGAACCAATAATCTTAAAGGGGGGCCCGTGCCCTACTATTATAAAGGCGACAGATAACAAGGCAATTATGGATAGTAGGGCACCCCTACTATTCTAAAGGGCCCTACTATTCTAAAGGGGCCATAGAATTTGAGGGCCCAACTATATAAAAAAGGGCACCAAACGGCCACTACGGTTCATCGGGACGATCTGTAGGTTCCATTGGTGGGATCGGCTCTTGAGAGTCATCAGCCTTTCTCGAGATGCCCTACTTATCTATAGGCAACCACAGAACTAGTTCACTCACTATGGAAAGCAGCGGCGTATCCGTATTAATAGACGACATATCTATCCATCCAACAATCGAGAGTAGGGCCATGGTGCCGGCTAGAAAGCCTGATCCCGGAGTATCTATTATTATTGTGGGCGCCCCGCCCCGCCCCCTATATAAATAGTCAGGTTCGAAATGATCCCACTTCAGCTCACACACATGCCACGATCGAACGGGGGGAACGGCTTCTTATCTTCTAATAGTAGGGCTGGCGCAGATAGAGTAGCTAAACTCTTCCGATGCCAGGCTGGTGGCGGGTGAGGAACATGGGGCTGGGGCCATAGAATTGTAGGGCTCACATAGGAGTGCTTAATGATTCTGAGTTGAGGTTGAATACCCTTCGATTCTTGTGGAAGCACGCTCTATAGCGCCCAGCGTGTGCTAGCAGTCTGCGTTTAGCACAGCAGCATGATTCAGTGGGCAGGACTAGCATAGGGGTCGGTATAGGAGGGGAATGGGCACCTTTCTGAACCTTGTGTAGTCCATTGGCATGCCATTACTGATAAGCACGAGTGTGTCTGCATCTCCGACCAAACACCGGGAGCTTAGTCGTGCAGATCCGCCCCTCCACTCAAGAATAATAGTAGGGCGCACCGAAGGCTTCCTTCCAATGAGGATCACCCAACTATATAAAAAAGGCTCACTTCGTGAACATGAGTATTATTCGGATTAGTCAATGAAGAAGTGTTGGCCCTCCCGGATAGCCGAAGCATTGTTGGCCCAGCCTCCCAACTATTTGCCCGGGCATTTCGGACATAACTAATTTGAATTGAGGGACCTCATTTCCATCCTTCCGGGAGTTCACTTTCTATAGCTAGTCCTCCGGTGTAGGAAGGGGAATAAATAATATCCCTACCTACTTAACTGGAGAGGGAGTCCCCTACCTACTTAATGAACGAGGGAGTTCCATCCGGAACCATGCATCCATCCGGCCCTACAATTCTATGGCCGAGTTGACAACCGAAAGCCTATCCGCCTAAGGAAGGACCCCACTGAGCATCCTTGTTATTGATACTCCTACCTCCGGGGTGAAGGATGGAGCAGTGAGGGATGGCCTGCCTAATTAACTAGTCTTGACTGGAGCTACTCCCTCCGGGGGTTCAATAGTCCTACCTCCTATGAACAGGCCCTACGTAGGTTGGGGTGGGTGGGTGGGAGGAGACAGGGCAACCGGTGCCCCCGTAGAATAGTAGGGCAGGAACTAATTTCTAATCGGCAACCCCACTGATAATAAATAATAGCTAGTCGATGCCGGTGTTAACTCATTTCTAATCGGTAGCTCCTCCAACCTAAGGTGTGGGTGGTACATTACTTTCCCTCCCGGGTTAGGCACTTCCATCTGTATATCCCCGGCGATACACTAGTCTGGTCTCACTCGATACACTAATGTAATGAAGATTACCGGAGGCAGGCCTTACAATTAATTGGGCTACCCAGCAGTTCAGGATGGAACTCAACTAATTTCCAGGAGAATTCACGAGGAACTCCCTGGAATGAGAATTCAACCCCTACAATTCTATGGGCGGCCCCTAGAAATTCTATGGCGGAGCAATAATAGCCCTTTACCCGCATATAATAGTAGGGGCCCCCCAACTATATAAAATGCGGCCCCCCCCCACCCCCCATTATAAGTTGATAAGCCCTACTATTATATGCGGGGGGGCCCCCGCCCCCAACTAATAGTAGGGTATAAAAAAGGGCCCTTTAAAGGCCTTTAAAGGCCTTTACAATAATCTGCCCTTTATATCATCGGCGGGGCGGGGCGGCAATAATCTGCCCTTTATATCATCTAGGGCCTTTACCTTTATAATAGGGCGGGGTAGGGGTAGGGGTAGGGGTAGGGGTAGGGGTAGGGGTAGGGGTAGGGGGCTATGGCAACTAGTGAAGGCAAGCTGGACCGAGGGCTAACTAAAGAAAGACAGAATACGAGATTCAATCCAGCCCGCCCACTCTTAATGCCCTACTATTCTATAGGCAAGCCTATTATTTGAAGGGCTTCTCCGTGCCCATAGAATTGTAGGGGGATGGGAGGGAGCCCCTCTTTTCTATAAGGGCCCAGGTTTGAAGGCCGAGAGTTCAAGAAAGTAAGCTATGGCCCGATATAACGTATGTAATCTGGATAGAACATCCTCTCCTGCTAGTCGTTACTTCTGCCTATAGATAGTAGGGCCACTGTCCATCGGGGGTGCCAACATCAACTACTTTATCTAGCTCCATCAACTATAGATAGGACGGGGTGGGTTTCTCAGCAGAGCCCTACTATTATAAAGGGCGAAGTGTTGCATGCCCTTTATAATAGTAGGGCCGGGAAGATCCTGCCTAAGAGGGAGGGAGAAGCCTACCAATTCATTAGTGCCCTACTGCCCCCAACCCAATATTGAATATCCGGGCCAACACAGTAACAATCCTTCTTTCTGGTGCACCGGGTAACCAATTAACTCTATTGGCCGGTCCTGATATAGAGATAGGGCACCCCGCACCAACGGTTGCCCTTCCGTCATTTTAGCCCTACAACTTATCGATCGCCGATTATTGGGGCGGGCCATAGAATTTTGAGGGCGGGCTTCCGCCCATAGAATAGTAGGGGGCTGCTGAGCGACCTACCTGCCTCAAAATTCTATGGGCATTGTTTGGATGGTCCTTCCTTCCTGCTGATTGAACCGGTTTCACAATTAATGATAGTAGGCCCCCTACTATTCTAAGGCTTGCCCATAGAATTGCCCTTTTTTTCTATTGTTCGGAGCCGGGTGTAATGTAAAGGGTGGCAATGCTGTTGCCCCTACTATTCTAAGGCAACGATGCCTACCTATCCTTGGTCTCACGGCGGGTGGGAGCAGACACAGACACTGGGACATTAGATTTCCAGCAATACACTGGGGGCACCGGCCAATCAAAAAAAACTTGCCTGGGGTAGCCGATGGAGATGGGCTAAGAACCCGTCTCACCCCCGGTGCAGGATGGTAGCCGATATAGCTTTCTTTCGCATCTTTGCCCACAATTGGCCGGGGGAATGATCGAATGGACCATGATCCCTGACCCCTTAACCAGCGGAATGGAGAGATGGTTCGCGGGGTGGGGGGCCCCTACTATTCTATGGCAAAGGTATCACGGATCCCCTTCGCGAATAGTAGGGCCTGAACTAGCTGGCCCTCGCAAGTACGTGATGACCTCTCACCCAACCTTCCTCCCTCGACATGAATCGATCGCTCACCCATGCCGCAATATAACCCCCCACCCGGGCATATTATTGGGCCTCCGGCGAACTAAGATTCCCGGGGAACCCTATGATTCCCTATGAACACCCGGATATAGAGCTATGTAGGGTTGGGTGGGGGTGATAGAGCCTCCCACCCGGGCGGAGGAGAAACCGGGTCCACTCCAATCTTCTATCTATATATTCGCTCCAATCTATTATGGTTGTGGGGGAACGGGGACACGGCTGAACCTCTGCTCCTGGTTCCGGGAAACTCAATCCCGAACTCCTGGCGAATTGTAGGGGCTCCCGGGAGGATGTGTTCACTCACTGGTTATGGAGAGACTGCTGCCCCTACTCTTCGCCAGGGGTGCTGCCGACTATGGAAGACGGAACGGGCAGGGACCCTATACAAATAGTAGGCCCACCTTGGTTGCTCCTGTCCATGCATCTGGGCGGGGATGGGATATCGGGGCCTATCAAAAAATGGGCCCTTACTGCTTAACTATATAAAAAAGGGCCCCCACAATAATATAATAAGGGGCCAACTATATAAAAAAGGGCCCAAAAGTGAGTCGCGGGATTGGATCCATCTATGCTTCTCGGTCGCGGTTGCTTCTCGGTCGCCTCTGGTCCGCCGGAACTGGTGCTGGTGGTTAAGGAACCAATGACATTTGATCGTCTGGATCAATTGGAGCTATCCGTGACTAATAGCTGCTTCTCTGCGGATAAACGTTGCTTACTCCATTTCCTTGGACGTTACTGGTGGTGGTGATGCTGCTAGGCCCGGGTAATCGGAACCCCAACTGTCACTGATGCCGGGTGCCCATAGAATAGTAGGGCTCCCCCGGGCTCCGGGTAAACTGCTCCTCAATTCTTCGTAGGGTATGGATTCGGATCTGGGACCGGTAGCGGACTGCCTCTGTACCAACCCATGATTCTGCCTACGCCGCCCATGTGTCTCTCGCTCATCCCGCTCCGGATCGACCTCAACAGCAGGGAGTGGGATCGACCTGGACGGCAGAAACTGGAACATATTATTTGACGTCGATCAATCCGTCCACGCTGAAACGGCTCGGGCTAGCTGTCTATGAGGCTACCCCCGTTTGAAAGCAGGATCTTAATCGACTGGATAAGGAGTACTGATGTTGCTGTTGCGGGCCTTACAATCTATAGGGCGGCTCATAAACTCAGTTCATTGGCTCCGCCCGGGCCGCCTCCGCGGGACTCGGGATCTGGGGGATGCGCAACCAACTGTGGTAGGCGGGCGGGAACAAAGAATGGGAACAGGATCTGCTACTGCTTATAGGTATGCGACTGAGGAATCTGGAGCGGATATGAAACTGGATCTCGAACCCGCATCTCGGCACATGGAGAATCTGCTAGTGGACCGGGTCGAGGTTCCCCAGTCAAGTCGCCGAAGCCGGTGGATCGACGGGAGCCTAGCCGGTGCCATCTCTCGCGCGCCAGCTTCGCTTCCGTCCGGATGCTCGCCCGGGATTTGAGACTTTCATGCTTTCATCCATCTCACCGGCCACTCGGAGATGCTTGTGCTTATCATATCATCACGGGCTCAGATGCGGGATGGGGCAATAATATATAGAAAGGGCCGCTTGGCTGATCTGGTGAAACAACAAGAGCGAAGGGTGGGAACATCAATAGCAGCTGAATCAGCCAGATCTGGATATATCTTATTCCCACTCAGCCCTTACGATTCAATAGGGTTTGAAGTCGGAATGGTAGTAATCCACACCTGTACCAATATCTGTACCATCCATACTAATGGCTATCTGTAGCACGCACCTCGTGCAACACCCAGTGAGAATCATAGTGATAATCCATCCACCCAATCAAGCCCCACTTATCTAATACACCGAACTCATCGTACTAAGGTCCAGTCCCAGTCTAAGCCCACCCATCATAGAAGGCATGTCCATATTGATAGCCATGCCCAGTGCCCAACACCCTCCAGGTCTTGCAGCGGCATAGCGCCTTACGATTCAATAGGGGAGACCGCCACGCCCAACTATATATATATCGGGGCAGTGGCGTGCGTATCACTAGAGAAAATCCAATCGGTACATTCGGTACATCCAATCGAGCGGGGGAAACTGCCTTTGCCACTGGGACTGGTCGGGTGGTTCTACTTGCTCAGATGCCCCCCCCCTGCCTCGCTATGCCCCCGCCGGGTTGGGTTGGCTGAGAGAGAACCAATAGGCAGGTGCAGTGGTTGATTTATAAACACAACATCATTATTCCAAATAATAGCCCGGGTGTTCATAGGAATGGAAAGTTGGTGACCATAGAATAGTAGGGGCCCCCCCACCCGGCCTCTACTATTATAAGGGCCCTACTATTCTAAGGGGCCCCCCAATAAAATCTAGTTGCGGAGGAAACCGATCGCCTTCGTCCCTCTCATTCTTCACTCCACCTTTCAATGTCCGGGGGGCAAAGGAGCTTGAACTCCCCTTGCCGAATAGTAGGGCCTTTTGGACAAAGCAGATATGCGCCCGCATCAAATAGTAGGATTAGCTGTCGATCGAATGCCCCCTACCCCCTACTATTGCCCTTTATATCATCGGCGGAAGGGCCCCTCTCCTCGCCCTTCTCTCTACCGGCGGGGCAACTATATAAAAAAGGGCCTGCTTTGACTCGCCAGAACAGGTGCGTGCTGTACCGCCCATCGAAATGAATTGGGACCGGGTGGCCCCTACTATTCTAAGGGCGCCCTGGCGAATAGTAGGGGAAATGTGCCGAACCACTACTATTCTAATGGGCTTCCGCCCATGCCGAATAGTAGGGGCCATAGAATAGTAGGGGCCCACCCATCCCGGAACTATCGAGTCCCTACCCACCCATGGGCCCACCCCGCAACTACTATTATTCCCAACTCCCCCATGCCGGGCAACTAGAACTTAGGAGAACTATCTCTCCCACCCATCCCGCATGAGGGCCCCTACTATTCTAAGTAAGGGGCCGTGGTGGGTGGCCCTACTATTCTATGGCCGCCGGGTGGGTGCCAAACTATTCTAAGGGGAAAGTTGGGGGGTGGCCCTACAATTCTATGGGGACGCGGAGGACTTATCCTATATCCACATGAACACTTAATTACCCTGCAGAATAATTGCCCCCGAATAAAACTTCCTCCCACCCTGCAGGAACAACTATAGTAGGACTAATAAAGAAAGGGGCCCACCCACTGCACCGAAACTAAGATTCCCTCCCTCATCTATAATGGAACTCCCACCCCGACTATGCAACTATAGCTCCCTCCCGGGAAACTCCCCTACTCGGCGGGTTGGGTGGGCCCGCCAGGGCCTTTCTCTCAAATAGGGCGGGGCCTCTGCACCACTGCACCGGGAGGGGCGAATAGTAGGGGCCCTGCCTACTCGGTGAAGATTCTATACGTAACATGGGTGGGTGAGATGCCCCCGCCCGGGGCAGGCATGTTACGTATAGACTCTGTCTCAAGCCCCCTTTCTAATAATGGGGAAGAGTAGGTTGCGATTCTATACGTAACATGCTAACGTTACTCTAGCAGGGTGGGGAGGCCCCTACTATTCTAATGCGCGAGAGGGCATTCTATACGTAACATGCCCCCCGCCCCCCCTAATATAGTAGTTTAGTTGTGGGGGGGGACTATAGTACGGAGAGGCTACCACGGCCCCTACCCCTACTATTTGAAGGGCCTCCCACCCAATTTATATAGAGGGGGCGTTCGAAGATTACGTGCCTATAATTTATATGGCTTGCCGAATAGTAGGGCTATAGTTGTTGCCCTACAATTCTATGGGCGATCATAAGACTTAAGTCTGCATGCAGAGCTCTACGATAATGCCCTATATTATAAAGGGCCGCCTGCGGGGCCGCCCGCAGAAATCAATTCTTTGCCCGCCC
The DNA here is from genome assembly GCA_027943335.1 of Chamaecyparis obtusa. Classification (NCBI taxonomy): domain Eukaryota; kingdom Viridiplantae; phylum Streptophyta; class Pinopsida; order Cupressales; family Cupressaceae; genus Chamaecyparis; species Chamaecyparis obtusa. Next base: position 7,422 of record BSBK01015125.1, read on the forward strand.
CTTTTTAGATTATTTGGGCAAATATTGAACAGCTCCGGATGCCTGGTGATGTTATTAAATCGCGCACCCTTTTTAGATTATTTGGGCCGTCAAATTGATGTATCAGGCCACTAGCCAGATCATGCCAGCTTGTGATGCTTCCTCCATCAAGGCTGTTATACCACATGGCAGCCCCTACTATCTAAAGGGCTCGCAGAGATAGAGCAAGCAGTTTCACCATGACATCTTCATGCTCAATGCTGTGGATAGCTTTTAGGCCAATGAGCTCCTGAAGATGCTCATCTGCTGTTCTTTGCTCAGGTCCAGATAAGATTGGTCAAGATTTGAAGACAGCGGAGGGAATCGGTTTATCCTCAGCCAGGCGGAGAGGACTAGTGGTATCCCACCGAGGGAACTTAATTGACTCGAGGTTGTTGCTGCTGTCGAGGTTGAGCGGGCTGTTCGAGGAACTGCTGAAAGGGACCTTTCTATCGGTGTAGGGGAAGAAGGAGGCAGCCGGAGTATTCTATATAGAATGAACTAACTTCTGATGCGGGGGGAGGGAGAGAGAAAAGGTTCGAGCCACTAGAACGGTGAAGTGGACTATGACGACTAGACTCACCATTGATTGAACCGACTACAGACTGAACCAACCTACCTGGTTGGCATTGAATTGAACATTGGCATTGATGCGACTGACTGAACACCAGCATTGAGACTACCATCGGTACCGGACAGGACTTACTATAGAATAGATGGATAGTCTATTGATGTATGAGTGATACGACTATATTCATGCGCTCGGCCCCTATCTGAACTAAGGGCGGTAGGGCCCCGATGAACCCCACCCCTGAACGATATTGATATTCGGGCAAGCAACGAGAGATACCTATCCGGCAATCGAGATATATAGTCAGTCCTAACTGCGAGCAACTGCATCATCCGGCAATCACTTCAATCAATCGGCATGCATCCGCCTTTCTTCCTCATGGCTGTAATAAACAAACCTCATGGCATAGCTCTATCTTGGCGGGCCCCTATCCGGGGGTTCCCTACTATAGTTTCCGCTAAACCGGGCCCCCGGTTGCCAACTGAACTGAACTGGACCCCCTTCCGCATCTATAGTTGCCAACTAGACTAAACTCAACTGGACCCGCAGAGACTTCCTTCCCTAAGTTCTGCCATATTTATCCCTATACGTAACATACCTCCAGTTCAAGCCCAGTGGACCCCCATCAGTAAGGGAGGATACATTCTCTCCCTCGCCCAGGAACGATTGCCTCAGCCCCAGTGGGGGAGCTGCCCTTTTTTATATAGTTCCACCGCCCCGTTATTGGATAGGGCCCAACTATATAAAGTTCCCTTATTCCGAAGAAACAGCAACAGGATATCGGATCTGTTATAGAGCAGGATTCTACCATCATTTTTATATCGGGGTGCCCTATATTTGATATTAATGGGTGGAAACTCTTTCTCCTTGGCGCCTTATAGATAGTAGGGCTGCGCCCGCCCCCTACCCGGCCCCTACCCTACCCTACCCTATATTAGAAAGGGCCCGCATTTTCCCTATATAAAAAAGGGGGGGGCCCGCATTTTATATAGGGGGCCCGCATTTTACTATTATAAAGGGGGGGGGGGCCCGCCCTACTATTATAAAGGGGGGCCCCGCATTTTATATAGGGGGCCCGCATTTTATATAGGGGGCCGGCCAGGCGGCGGGGGGCGAAGCGGCCCCTAAGGCCTGCCTTACTATCTATAGGGCCCGGCAAGGGAAGGCCTTTTTTATATAGGGGAATGCCCGGCAAGGGAAGGTAAGGAATGAAATGTGCGGTAAGGGGCAGGTTACGGGAATCTATATTGCCCTATATTGCCCCTTTATATCATCGGCGGGGGGCGGAACTATATAAAAAAGGGCAGAGGTTCTCTTTAATGAACTGATGCCATTAGGTGGGAGGAGGATAGCCGTTGCTGGAGGATATAGTTGCAGAATTCCCCCCCCTTTCAATAGTAGGGTTCAAAGCCAGGGCGGCCCCCCGTCTCCTCCCACAATTGAATCTGCCAACCTCCTACGGGCATAATTTGAGGGGGGCCAGATTCCTGTTTCTATCAGTTACTTCTATCGGTCAAGCGGTTACCCTCCTATAAGTAATATGCCGTATCTGGGTTGGGTCTAGCTTGAAGGAGATCTATGGCATGCGCCTTTGATAGTGGTTTTTCTATAGATGGATAGAACCTGTGGCTGGCCCTGGCACTGACAGTAGTTCATGCGCTCGACCCACCTATAAGCCGCCTTAGTAGCTCTTTCCATAGACTGTTTCATTGCTAGTGCCATAAACTGCTAGTGCTAGACTCGATTACTCATACTGGACGGAGAGTACCCCACCTGAACAGTGGGTTTCCTAGGTGGTAATGCGGAGCCCTACTATAACTAACTATAATGGGGTGGGGGGGCTCCTGGCCCCAGCGGGTTTCCAGTGGGTTTGCTGGGTGGTTGGTGGGTTAGAGCTAGTCCTTGGTTCGGCCCTTTTTTATATAGTTGGAAGGTGTGGCTCTAGGCTATCTCCAATGGGTTTGCCCCTACTATTCTAAAGGGCAGCTTCGGATTGCTCTAATTGTTGAAAGGTTTCACGGCCTCTAGATTTGAAACCTGCCAATATGCTCCTCCCGGGGAACTATGATTCCCCATGCCATAGAAGCCGTAGGGGCCGGGTTTGAACTATAATCCCCACCCAACCAACTAGAATTGTTACTCTAGCCCCCTACTATTCTATGGGCTCGCCCCCCCCTCCAATAAGTTGTTGTGGGTGGTAGGAGGAGGCTATGGGGGGCGGATTAATTCAGGGTGGTTAAGGCGAGCCCTACTATTCGCCAGGGCCCTATTATTATAAGGCACCAGAAATTTATGGCCCAATCCGATTTGCCTACTATTCTAAGGGGCTCCAGGCACAGATCCAGTTCCAGGCGCCAATCTCGATCCTGAAGGGCTGGGCCCTTTTTTATATAGTTGCGCTGCTCCTGGTCCAAAACAGGAGGTTATGCAGCAAAGCTATTATAAAGGGTGTAAGCAACACCATTAGCAGAAGTAGGGTAAACACCCGTTTGGCCGCGGTTCCATCCCAGTTCATTATTCTGCAGGGTGGCCCCCGGAACTAAGATCCCCCCCAACCTCGATTCTAGAACTATTTAGCAGGTTTCTCCGTAGGGCACTGAAACATGGCAGAACTATAGTCGGGTAGCCCTTTAGAATAGTTGTTGGGTGGGCCCCTACCCCTACTATTTAAAGGGGCCAGGGGGCCGGCCATAGAATAGTAGGGCCATAGAATAGTAGGGGCCCACCCAACCCTTTCTCGGACATTAAGATCTTTATGCCTCGGCTACGAATTATATAAAAAAGGGCTCTGATCCAGATAGAATTGGATTCCGCGTTGCTTCGATCTCCACGCTGCCTTCCTCCTCTGATTGCAGCTCAGATGCTGGTTCTCAAATCTGAAACGAGATCAACTGCCCTTTATAATATAGGGGTGCTTCAGGCGGATCATTCACAGGTTCTTATTGAAATACGTCTAGATCCAGGAACACGGACCAATGTTGGAACATCACTGCTTGGAGCTAAAGGGAATAGCGTAACAAACATATTGAGGTCGGTCTAAATACTAGCTAATATTGGCCCTACTATTCTACAGGCACTTACTCATTTAAGCGGGAATGTAGGAACACGTGCAGATGTGCACTACCTGGCTAATCCCAGAACAGAAGCACATGCCGGTTCTCGAAGACTGGTTTTATTAGAGATGCAGCTAGAAATGAGCTTCTTGGAACAGCAGCTAATGCCTTCATATCCCCGGGATTCCCCTTTCTAATATAGGGAAACACCGGGACACAAAAAGATACACACATATCTATATGCCGGGCGTATCATAGCTAGGAGTGTATAAGCACTACATTACGCTCTAGGGCCTGGATCACTAGGTATGCTCGATCGGATCAATAACTCGATCAATTCAATTGGCTCTACACCTTACACTGAATCCCTGCCTAGATAATCTGCTGCGAGCCTATATATCTATGGGGCTGCCGGGAGGATCAGGAACCACTGGGAATAGATATGCAACTGAAGGATGTGAAACGGAGCTCGATCTAGAGACATGGCCAAAGCCCAAAGAAATGCCACGATAGAGAACCTATCCCATGCGATCATGTAGGCCGGAAGGCCGGGGCAAGCTTTATTCGAATATTTTGAGGCTAAGGTATTCGGATGTTTGCCTATAGAATGGTAGGGCCAACTATAGTTGAATAATCTAATAAGCCGGGCTCGATTCTATACGCCTGTGGGGGGGGCCCTACTATGGCCCTATATTAGAAAGGGGGGCGCCCACCCCCAACAATAATAGAAGCCCTCTGCATGCACCGGCAATATAAGCCGTAGCCCTCTGCATGCACCGGCAATAGAATAGAATATAAGCCCGGGGCCGGGAGGGTATGTATATTTAGGTGCAGAGGGAATAATTCTATTGCCGGGCGGGGGCCCTACTATTCTAAAGGGGATCAACCACTTCCAATTGCTGAGTCAACGAAGCCAACTGGCCCAGATATTGGCTTAGATGCTGCTACCTTTGCCTTTAGTGATGGTGCTGGTACCGGTGCCTTCGGTGGTGCTCTTGCCTTTATCTCTACGGGATACACTGATGGACCAACCTATGCTTTTGTTACGGGTGCCCCCTACTTATCTATAGGCGACTGGATCTACTGGTACACCTGTACCTGCGCCTGCCTCCTATGCTACTACTGTAGGCTATGGTTATGTCTAATCTACTGATGCGCCCCAATAATCTAAAAGGGGGCCCCCTTTTCAATGATAGTTATGCCCTACTATTCAACAACTATAATGGGGGGGTGGGGGCAACAACTTCTTATAGGGGGGATAGGGGGGGCTTTGCTACTTATGCCTTTGCTCGGTCCCAACCTATGCCTAGTAGTGTTGTTAGCTCTGCTACTATATATGCTACTGCTGGTACTGGAGCAACAGAGTATACAGAAGAATCGACTGCCCATGGATATATAGGGCCTGTACCCGGATATGGATATGCTATCGGCACTGTCTATATACGTTGCTATGCATCTGGTTATGGCTATGGGTATGGATCCGCTACTGGCTTTGCTCCTGGTGCTATCTTAGCTGGATCAAGGGCTTTAATAAACAGATGCCTATATATACGATGCTTCCTTTGCCCTAGGTGCATCTGGTTAGACTAATGGATATGCTCGCCCTACCTCTATCTTGGGTCAATCAGCAGCTTCATCAACTACTGAATAAAGATCATAATCAACAGAGTCAATAGACTCTACTGATGCACCTACCCTTGCTTCTAGTGGTGCTGCCCCTACTATCTATGGGGATCTGGATCTGTATACGTAACTGGATATGCTACGGGTGCTTCTTCAACGTATGCAACAATTGGTTATACTTATTATGGTGCTGGATCCCTTTAGAATAGTAGGGCTAGTGCTGATGTTGGATCAACTACTGTATCTACTATCGGTGCTTCTGGTACTACACCCTTAGCTTCTAGCTTATATGCTACTGGATCCACTGATGGATCTACGTTCTGATGGATCTATAGAAGAAAGGACTGGGTCTAGATCTGGATATGCTCATAGGTATGCTACTCGTACCGGTGGAACTGCTGCGACTACTGGCTATGGATCACGAAGGTATGGATCTGCTCGTGCTTCTGTCTGTGCTACTAGGAAAGCTACAGGGTCTTGGTCTCTACCAGCATCACGTGCATCTGTATCTCGATCTGGAAATGAAGCTGCTGGATCAAGGACTGCTTCATCTGCACCTGCCCCTACTATTCTAAAGGGCACCCGGATCTGACTCTACCTTAGCTACTGGTGCTTACTATGATACAACTGGGTACTGCTGCTAGATATGCCTTTGCTACCTTTGCTACTGGCTCAGATGCTGCTAGTGATAGCTTTAATGCTACTGGTGCTGTTGGGTCTACTACTGTCTATGGGTATGGATCTATAAATGGAAGGTATGCTAGAAGGTATGCTCCTGTAAGGTATGCTACTCGTGCTGGCCTATAGAGAAGTAGGGCTCGTGCTGGTGGTGGGTAAGCTACTCTCTCTTACTGTCTTTGCTACGGGTGCTTCAGGTGGATCATTCACTGGGCTAACTAGCCGCCTTTCCTGCTACAGAATAAACTACTGAAACAACTGCTGCTGTTGGTTCTGGACCTGGAACTGCTGCTCCTGGACCTGCTAAGCCTGGGTCTACTGCTACTGCTTGTGCTTATAGAATTGGATCTCCTGTCTCCGTTGGTGGTGAATAAATAGTCTTGGTCATTCACTGGTTCAGATACTTAATCTTCTGAATCTAATGCCCTTTAGAATAGTAGGGCAACGGATGAAACTGAGACTAGGTTAGCTGCTGGCCTTTAGAATAGTAGGGCGGGGCTCGGATTAAGTGCAATTAGACTAGTATTGAGCACGAACTCACTTTATATGTACTGGGTACTGTAGGAATTATCACCTTGAAGAGGGAGGATTCAGCAGGAACAAGGCTAATCTCTACACTCACAGCCCCCCTTGCCGAATAGTAGGGCACATTAGAGATTAGCCCTTGCCGGGGCCCCCCAACTATATAAAAAGGGCCCTTTTTATATAGTTGGGGGCCTTTACAATAATCTGCCCTTTATATCATCTAGGGCCTTTACCTTTATAATAGGGCGGGGTAGGGGTAGGGGTAGGGGTAGGGGTAGGGGCCCTTTACCTTTATAATAGGGCGGGGTAGGGGTAGGGCCCCTTTAGAATAGTAGGGCTGATTTAGACTAGTATTTTTGATTATGTCTACTATAGGAATTATTACCTACATTACTGGCCCTACTATTATAAAGGGGGCTGATGCCATAAGGGAAGCAATAGTGTAGGGTGGGTGCCCTTCTTTCATATTATTGTTGCGGTGGATAGCCGAAGGTGGCAGGCTGATGCCATAAGGAACTATTGCTTCCCGGAACTATAGTGGCGGGAAGCAATAGTTCGGCCATTAGGGCACCTCGATCGAATGCCCTACTATTCTACTATTGAAAGAAACCCGTTTACTTGCACTTGGATCTTACTAACACAATATCATTGGTGAACCCGAAATTGCCTATAGAGAAGTAGGGCTCTCCCGCTGGTCGAGCAGGTGGTCGAGTGGATCGGTATCCTCTGAGCATCCTCCATCATAGGGCTCTAAATAGTTATCCCTGATGAACTTAGTTGAGGGAGTGGAGCCGGTAGAAACGTCGAGAAAGCCGGGCCTTCACTGCTCCGGGGGATCCTGCTGGCCCATTAGAATAGTAGGGCTATTTTGTTTGCCAGCCCCGTAGGCACCCCTTTCTGGCAAGCACGGTGGCAACTTCTCATTGCCGGGTAACCGGATAGAAACAAACTGTCTTGCCTGGCAAATAAAAACTAATGTCTTGCGGGGCTCCTACCCATTACCCATCCTTCACCGGCCAATCTGGATGGATGAGCACACAATCCAACCGTGCATGCAGCCCCGCCCTTCCGCCGATGATATAAAGGGCAATAGTAGGGGGTAGGGGCCCTACTATTCTATAGGCGCCCCTTGCCGAATAGTAGGGCTTCGCCTTTTTTATATATGCCGCAGCCCCCCCTTATTATAAAGGCTAAAGGTTGGGGGCCCCCTTAGAATAGTAGGGCGCAGTAGCTGTAGACCCATACCCATACCCACCAGTTTACTTAGTTGACCCAGTAGCAAAGGCTACGGTACCTAAAGTCGTCGCAGAGGCAGTAGCCGTGGTTCCATTGGTTCCATAGTGACGTAGATAAATAGAGATCCAGATCCAGTTACTGATCGAGATCCAACAGCATCAGCAGCGGGGATCCTTTTTTATATAGTTGGCCCTTTTTTATATAGTTGGCATAAAAAGCATAGGTACCCATAGCAGTAGCCACCGTGGGATAGGCACTAGGAGTCTGTTGCTTCAGCAGTTCCAGGTCCATATGAAGCCAAAGGTTACCCTACGGGGCATAGGTAGTTGGAACAGATTCATACCCACCAGGAGCAGTTCCATACGCATATCCAGTTCCTAGGCCAGCGGCATCCCGGTCGAGACCTATAAGTAGAGAAAGGGGCAGTAGATCCAGTAGCACAAGTAGCAGACCCAGAACTAGAACTAGTAGACCCAGGCGCAGCAGATCCAGTTGCAATAATATGCCCTTTCCTACTATTCTAAGGCCCGTACTATATATGGGCCCCATAGAATTGTATATAGGCAATAAAAGGCAACTATATAAAATGCGGGCGGGGGTAGGGCCCCCCTTCTATATTATTGCAGCAGCATCAGTAGCACCCCTTCTCTCGGCTGTCACTTAAGCTGTTAAGCCCCTACTGTCAGTTCGTTTTGATAGTAAGACCCTTAATTCGATATTAGCTAAAAGCGAAAGGCCATACTCGCCGCCCGGGAGCTACGCATGCATCCTCACTAATCCTCCTTAGCGCCCCCTCTCTCAAAATGGCAGAAGGCAAACTTGAAACCTTGGCAGGCAGAAACTACCCTTGCCCCCTTTAATAGGGCGGGGGTAGGGCCCTGGCCCCTTTAATAGTAGGGGGGGCGGGGTGGGGGGCCGCCCCCCCCCTATATAGAATTGAGGAAGAAACGTTGCCGGGGGGCCCTTTATAATAGTAGGGGGGGTCTTGGATAAGCACGAGCTAATCTTCTTCTCTCGGAGATACGACCAACCCTTACACGCCCTATCAATTGAAAGGGGGCCCACGCGTTTCTCGTGGAGACGGAGTATCCACGGTGGGGAAAGGTTTGAACTTGTCCCAATGGGCCGGTGCAGAGGGATATGACCACTCGAACCCTTGGCCAGCCGGGATGGGATCGGAGAGATACGGCTTGCCTGCCCGGGTGGGTGGGAGGCCCTTCCCCGTAGGGGTAGGGGCGCTCGACTTCCCAATCCGCCCCTACCCCTACGGGGAAGGGCCAGCAGCTGGATCCGCCCGGATCGGTCCACCACCAGCCCAACAACAATTAATATACCTCCCTACCATAGCTTAAAGAAACAATAGGTAGGGGCCCGGTTGCTAATATAGTTGGGTGTGGAGGGGCAACAATTATAGGGGGATAGGGAATAGATTCTCCTGGAGGGGCAATGCTGCTTGGACGATAGTAGCGAGAGAGGGAGGCTGCTTGGACGATAGTAGCGAGAGAGGGAGGTATGAACGCGGTAAGCGATATGGTCCCACCCAGCCAACATCTTGATGATTCGACGTTTCGCATCTCTTGTCTCACAGCTTCTTCCTCTGAAGCAATTGCTGAATCGACTGTCTCAGGTGCGGGTCAATTACCTCTATTTCAGTAGTTGTAGGAGCATCTTGCGATAAGAGAATGTTATGATAGAATCAATAAATAGTACTCTAGATTGTAACCTAAAGGAGCACCTTCCACTTTCAAGCTATGCGTTAGGGAAAGACCAAGATCGTAGGCATTGCTTTCACGTGGGTTGGATCGGAAACAGCCCTACTATTCTAAAGGGCCCGCCCGGAATCGATGTTTTGTATGCGAGAGCTCCTATGTCGAGTCTTCCCCGATAACTGATGTCATAATGCTCTCCATATTACATAAAGGGATATCGGCAGTTGGACTTTCCTATCAGGATAACCTTACCTGCCTTATAGATAGTAGGGCATTCAGGTAAGCGATAACCTGTGCATGCACAGGAATTCTATCAAAAGGGAAAACTATCAAAAAGGGTTCTATAAAAAAGGGCCGCCGATGAGGCCCTTCCCCTTCCCCTTCAAATATAGGGTAGGGTAGGGGGGCGGGGGTAGGGGCCCCAACTAAATAGTAGGGCACCCTCAATTCTATAGAGGGGGGGGGCCCTATCCTCTAGAGTAGGAGGGGGGGCATGTCACGTATAGAATCTTAGGCTAATGAACCATAGTAGGGGCCCCTACCCCTGCACCATTCCACCCGCCCCTACCCCTGCAGCAGGCCCTGTTCACATGCAGGCCGGGTGGGCATGTTACGTATAGAATCTGGCCGACCCTACCCTACCCTACCCTACTATTTGCCAGGCCATATAATTTGAAGGCCGGGCACGCAGTTCAGGTTACGGCCCTTTATAATATAGGGGGTAAGGGCACCCATGTTACGTATAGAATCTGCCTTTCTAAATTATAGGTTATCCGGGCATTGAGGTTGGGGCTCATGAATCCAGGCTTGCCCTACTATCTATAAGGGAAAGAATAATAGCAACTAATCAAAGCGGGGTAGAGTAATTGGTCAACTTGTCAGGCTCATGACCTGAAGACTGCAGGTTCGAATCCTGCCCCCGCGTTACGGCAAGAACTTTATGGATGGAGCCAGATAGATAGAGGGCGGCGGGGGCCGAATCTACCCCCTTCGCGTGCATGCCCATAGAATAGTAGGGCCACCCCTGCCCTTTTTTATATAGTTCCAGAATAATATAGAAGGGGGCCCGGAAGATGCCTATATTATATGCGGGGCCGGGCTGGGAGGCCCTTTACTATATTGGGCATGGATAGTATAGAATCTAAGTACCGGCCCCGCGGCAATTATAGAAAAAGGGCCCTTAGAATAGTAGGGCAGGGCGCCCAACCTTTCTAATACCGGCGGGCCCGCCCTCAAATAGATTATTGTGCCTTATATTATCGTGCCGGTCCCTTTCGTCTAGTGGTTAGGACATCGTCTTTTCATGTCGAAGACACGGGTTCGATTCCCGTAGGGGATAGTTTAGTAATCAGCCGCCCAGTCCCGGAGCACACGCACCTCACATGCATATCCGCCTTTGTTGTAAAAGGGCGGAGCCCGCCCTAATATTCTTAAGCTGGCCTTTGTTCCAATCAGTACCCCGCATAAGTAGATCCAGTAGATCGATACCCATTCTAGCCCGTTTATTTCTATAAGTCAATCACACGCCTTATAGATAGTAGGGCAAGCATTCACTACCCGCCCCCTACTATTATAAAGGGCTATTATTGGCGCCAAACACCAGTTCTGTATTGAGATCCAGAGCCAGAAGTCAATCATTCAGTACCAGGAGAGGAGGTAGCAGACCTACTTGCCCTATCTAACTTTCTCGGCGCCTATAATCACAGGGGCCGGAGATAGAGATAATGATTCCATGCCCGATGGAACCACGAGAACAATAATCTGCTTCACCCGAATCCATATCCTTATCCATACACCTACTCATCTATGAGACGCGTACATCTAGGCATACCCTATATATGTATATAAAGAGCCGTATACGAACAAAGGTGAAAGGATACAAACTGATGGATGTGGATAAAAATAGGGCAGAGGTAGTTTAGATGGCCCTATGGGTTATGACCCTACGATCGATGAAACCAAAGTTTTTTTTCTGCAGCCGGGCACTATCACTAATAAAGACAATAATAGTGGAGTGCCAATGAATGATAAGCGTGGAGAGCTGTTTGCGGGGAAACTTGCAAGTACAGTTTGGGGGGAGGAGTACCCGCCGGCACTATTCTATAGTGGGGGGGGCGTCGACCCAACCTTATGAGTATTCGACTATAACAGTTCCGATGAACAGTCACCAACTTTTGACAGTTATATGATTCCAGAAGAGGATCTAGAACTGGGTCAATCGCGTTTATTGGAAGTGGACAATCGAGTGGTTGTACCAGCCAAAGACTCATCCACGTCCGATTATAACATCTGCTGATGCACTTCATAGTCGGGCGGTCCCTTCTCTCGGAATCAAATGCGATGCTGTACCCGGTCGTTTGAATCAGACTTCCATTTTGCCGCTACGAGAAGGAGTTTATTACGGTCAGTGCAGTGAGATCCGCGGGACCAATCATGCCTTTATGCCTATTGCCGTAGAAGCTGTCTCTTTGAACAGATTATGTCTCTTGGGTGCTAGCCAATGCGGAGCTATCCGGCGGTTCAATCCCCACCGAATCATAGCGTCTCCAGCTCCGGCCGCCCCCCGCCTTTAGAACAGTAGGCCGCGGTGCCGGCCGGGTTTTCTTCTTATTATTAGACCTGCCTGCTCCGGAAGGCGGAGCGCCCATCTAATCCCCTTAGAAATAGTAGGGGCCAGGGCAAGGATTTGTCTCTAAGCGGCACCCTTATAATCTCTAAGCGGCACCCGGCGGCGTTATATCGTGTGCATGCAGTCGGATCGTGCCCTTCAAAATAGAGGGACTTTGGCGTGCAGAGGCCTCGACACTCAACAAAGGGGGCCCCCGTGTCGAGTGGGAAGGGAGGAATGGGCGGTGGGCCTCCATTCATTCCCCCGCCCGCCCCCCCTTGGCGAAAAAAATGGGCCCCCGCCCCGTTCCGTTTTTCTGTATGATTACGTTGTCGACAAATGATATCGGGAAATATGCCACTTGCTGCTATTCCATCCATTGGTCTGGTCTTATTCATCTTGTTTATATTGTCCGGGGCCGTTGACCACAATTCTTTTCACTATTCTCCATTTCCTATTTACCATAGTTCGCTTTCAAAAATTGAAAAGATGTGAGGGGCCCTCATGAAAAAGGAAGGAGATAAGGCCCCTCAGCTGCAAGATCTGCTCGAAAAGCAGCGTGCGGAGAGAGATCTCCGGTACGCGGAGCAAATCCGACAGCACTCGCGGAACGAGCTCGACTTACAGCGCCAGCGACAATGGGATAAATGGGTAGAATCCCACAGAAACCGGAGGAGAGGCAGGGACACTACTAAACCCTGGGATGAAGTTAACGAAATGAAAAAATTGAGAGACCACATAAGCTATTTCTTGCGAAGAAGGGGCAAGAGGTGATAGTTTATTCCTCTGCACGCACAAAATGTATTTCTTGGAAGAGTGGTTCATCGGCGTGGCAAGAGTGGAAACTGAACGATAGAACGCGTTTGCCCTACGGGGCCAACCCTGAACGCTACCACTAGCCGGCAGGAGGCTGAACAGCCGATCAGATGACGCTAGCCCGCCCATTCCAGTCCACATGGCTAACCAATAATCATTTTTGACAAAAATCGGTGGAGGTAGGGAGGCGGACCATGGAATCGGGTAAGGGGTTCGACCGATTGAAAGAGTCTTCATGGAGGGCCCACCCGTTATATTGCCGGCCCCTACTATTCTATGGCATGGGGAATTATAGTTCTTTCCATCCCTCCCACCTCTCCCCTATAATTGTGGCCATTGTTGGGCGGCCCCTTCAAATAGTAGGGGCCGCCCACCCCGCCCCCTCTACCTTCCTCCTGGGGTGGGAGGCCCCGGGATAGGTAGATAGGCCCTACCTGCTCATGTTACGTATCTAATGTTGAGATCAAAAACTAAATGTATCATCGACTAAAGAGTTAATGTTTAGAGAAATGCCGCATTGAAAAACAACTAGACCATCCCACCCATCCCCAGTCAAGTTTGCCGAGATCGATTCTCAACTATAGAGAGTTCTGGAGATCGATTCTCCGTTCAAAAGATCAATTCTCAGGGGCCCCCCAACTATATAAAAAGGGCCCCCTATATAAAATGCGGGGCGGGGCGGGGGCCCCCTATATAAAATGCGGGGCCCCCTATATAAAATGCGGGCCCTTTCCCCTTTCTAATATAGGGTAGGGTAGGGGCCGGGGTAGGGCCCTTTACCCCTTTACCTTTAAAGGCCTTTACCTTTACCTTTATAATAGTAGGGGTAGGGGTAGGGGCCCTTTACCTTTATAATAGTAGGGGTAGGGGCCTCAAAATTCTATGGAGTGCCGGCTAACCTTAGAATAGGGCGGGGCTCCCACCTGCTCGCTTAACCCGGAAGGAGGGACCGGGAGGGAGAAACGTTGGCGGGAGGCACGAATCCATGGGAAGCACACACACCCCATTGGTTGCTTAAACGCCCTATTATTTGAAGGGGTTTTGGCTATTCAACTAAGGATGCTGTCCAACCCTTCCTTCATGGTTGCACCATTGCTCCATGGTTGCAAGTCATCTATGGCCGGCCTATAGATAGTAGGGGACTAGCCATAGTAATACACCTTAGAAAACGATAGGTGGAGCCGGGTCCCTATAGATAGTAGGGCCTTGCAATTAATATAGAGGGGGCCCTCAACTATCGACTAAAGGGCCGCCTTTATAATATAGGGCAGCGCTATCACCTTCTGACCGGAGGCACTAATGAGACGAACGGGCTTTAGAGAGCGGATCAATTTCATTAGCGGGTGGCAATGTATCGATGAAACACCCGTTAGGCTACTTATTCTCTTCCGACAGGGTTGGAGTGCACTAAACATGCTTCCCCGGGCCTTCGGATTATCATATATGGGGGATAAGCGCACCTTTTTGAGAACTATTAGGAACCAGGGAACAAATTGGGTGAGCTTTCAGTTGATCAATCAAGGGTGTTACTCTGAACTCCCCTCTTTATTTCCGATGCAGGAATAAGGGTTGTGGATAGGCTTGTATACGAACGCTCTAAGCACACCACAACTCGGGGGAGCCCGCCTTTATATAGTAGGGGGAGCGCAATGATGCGGCCCTTTATATAGTAGGGGCCCCTCGGGGATTATGATAGCTTAATCCGCATAGCCCTACTATCTATAGGGGGCTACTTAAATACCGGAGTTGGCTACTCATGATCCGAGTCCAACAATTGTTGACTCCCCCTGAGTCGCCATAATTGTCTACACCTGGAGCTCAGTCATGTGCACCGGAGTTCAGTCATAGATAGTGACTAGATTCCCTCCACCCACCACACAAAATATCTTGGGCCCATAGAACCCTACTATTATAAAGGGGGGCCCCCTTAGAATAGTAGGGCAGAAATCATCAATGTTTGGAGACGGTGGGGCCGGCAAGCCCTTAGAATAGTAGGGCGCATCTTTCAATTCGGGCCGATTGATGAAAATAAACCCATCAATAAGGGGGGAGCCCCTACTATCTATGGGCACCCGGAACTAACTTCTAAAGTGGCCTAAGAATCTGGTCCTGATCTATCTTCAATATTGCCCTACCATTCTATAGGCTTACGTTGTATGAATGTGTTCCGCGGCTGTGTCAAATCCAGAATAGGTATATAGTAGGTATGTCGGGTCGGATGGATGTCGGAACAAAGCAAGCAATGGAAGGGATGCTCCACGCAATTGTGTGCATTCCATTATCGAATGCGTGCATTCCTCCATGCGTTGGTATGCCTTGTACCAACCCACACTCCTGTGCTTGCCCTATATTATAAAGGGGATAGCTAAATTCTAGATAATGATTAAGCTCCCTACTATTATAAAGGGCCCAGCAGCAGTCACTAGCTCACCGCCCTTAGAATAGTAGGGCATTTTTCTATAGAATTTTGCTTGCAGGTTCACGCATTTCTAATGGCTAACTTCGTGTCCACTCTCCGCCCTACTATTCTATGGCCCCTACTATTATAAGGGGGGTAGGATCAAATAGGATATGTGCTCGAGCGAATCAGGTGCAATAAAGGAGGTATGGGACCAAGCCGAACGAACGGTGCTCCAACATTCAATATGGATAGGAAAGGTGGGATTCCATAAGCAATTTATCCAGTATCGCCCCCCCCTACTATTTATAAGGCCTCCGGCTGAGGAGGATGCTTTAGCGGTGGCCATCAGGAGCCCCTACCCCCGCCCGGGGCCAGGGCATCGCCCTACTATTCGGCAAGGGTTCCGCATACAAACGCCCCCAATACCTTACGGCGAACGGCTACGTTTGGAGCAGGGCAAGTGGCAATACCCCTCTCCCCATGCAGGGTGGGGGGAATAAAAGAAGGCCCGGGTCATCTGCTAATGCTGTTATTCCAAAAGCGCTTCGCCGGAGCGATCGATAAAAAGTTGGGCCCCCTTATAATAGTAGGGCCCTTATAATAGTAGGCCCCTTTTTTCTATTGTTCACTTCCCCACAAGATAATCTACCTCCCACTTAGGAGGCCCCGGGAGCCATAGTAGGGGCCTTCTGCACGCACCAATGCACGGGATGGGTGGGCCCCTACTATTCTCTGGTAGGTAAGGTCCTTCTATTTTTTTCGGGAGTAACGTGAGTGGGATGATCCGATTGGGTTGGGTGGCCCCGGCTATAATGGCTTAGGCCGCCCTACTCTTATCTGGGGCCCCTACTATTATGCTGGGCCCCTACCCGACCCCCCTAACTATGATTGACGTGCCCGGTTCATCGGGATAGTTTGAGTGAGTAGGGTTGCCGGATGGGAAGCCCGAACCATTCTATGGGCCCTACCCCCCTCAAATTCTATGGGCTAAGGGTGACGGGTAAGGGGCCGGATGGTTTGCAATGCCCCGCTCCCGGGGCCGGATGGTTTGCAATGCCCTACGAGAATAGAACTCGCCCTACTATTCTAAGGCGCCCTACTATTCTAAGGCCCCTACTATTATAAAGGGGGGGGGCGCCCCCCCTTTATAATATAGGGCTGCACGCACCACCAACGGCCCCATAGAATTGTAGGGGGCTGGCCCTACTATTCTAGGCCCTACTATTCTAGGCCCTACTATTCTATGGCCCTATTATTTGAAAGGTGGGAAACATGTTACGTATAGAATCTGCCGCCAACCATTAGCCGGCTAGGCCTACCCCTACGGAATCAACCTGCATGCCTAGGGCTCTGCATTTTTGAACGCCCTACTATTCTATGGCTTGGACTTTAGAATAGTAGGGATAGTTGCCCTACCATTCTATAGGCGATTCTCTACGTAACATGCCAACGTTACTCTAGCAGGGTGGGTTGGGAATAATAGTTGAATTCCCTTACTATCACCTGTGGCTGGATCGAATCCTGCATGGCCACAATAATAGAATGGCCACAATAATAGAATGGCCACCCACAATAAGCTGCCCCTACTATTATAAAGGGCAAATGCCCTACGGGGTGCCAGCCATTGAATAATAGAAGCGGCCAGGCCCCCTATTGTTTCTTTAGGCTTTAGGCTCAATCTGGGGCCCTGGGCCCTTAGAATAGTAGGGGGCTTACCCTTATAATAGTAGGGGGTAGGGCGACCATAGTTGGAATAACAGCAGGTTGAAGATGATATCTTGGGGAGCCCGTCTACTCTATGGAATGGAGGGAAACGCCCTGCCCGGGGTCCGGAGGGAGTATGGCATAGAGTAATAAACTCCTGTGGAGCGGGCGGGGGCGGCCTATCAATTCTATGGGCGCCCTACTATTCTAAAGGGCCCGCCCGGCCCCTACTATTCTAACACCCCTCTCGCCGGCCGCGATACTATCACCGCTGAGGTAGGTCAAGCTGAGTGTAAGAGAAAATAGACCACCCTGCGCGCTGGCAACCCCTTTCCACCCACCCGGCCTATGATTCGGAACCCTTTAATAGTAGGGGGCCATAGAATAGTAGGGGCCCCCTGCATTCACGCTGGCTGACCCGTTCCGGCAACCCGCCACCCGGGCAATAGGATTAGCCAGGCCGGCATACTAATAAAGGAGAAAGCGGGGCGAAGCGGCTAGCACGCTCGCTAAGAGAAAATAGAAAACCCCTACTATTCTAAAGGGCCCCTACTATTCTAAAGGGCCCCTACAATTCTATGGGGCTTTCTCGGTCGAGTTAAGTTTATTCCGATTCATGCGGAACTAAAGTTATTCCGGCTCTGCTGCATTGGTGTTTTCACTCCCCACTCCCAATCATAACTCGTATTCCGCCATATAGGAGTAGTACTCGGCCTTAGGGGCGGCGGGTCCTTTGCATTCGGAATGGATTAACTACGCCCTTTTTTTGAGTAGTTGGGGCATACATAAATGGATCAATCCATGAAACAAGATCGATCCGAACCATTCGGATCGGACCAGGATGAATGGGATTGGTCTGACCTCTCGCTCCGATGTCAGACTCCCGCCGCCGACAGATGCCCCATGCCATGTTCGATGAAGAGCAGCCCGAGATTCATTGTGATATAGCGCCGAATAAGCCACTGACTGTGGGAGAGGGGATGGGGCCATACATCCTGCTGCCTCTGCATGCAGGTGCAGACGACTGCACGTTACATCATAGCAGCACGACCAAATGTTATCCATTCTCTCCCTTCGCTCGCTCGGGAGGACTACGGCCCTACTGCAGACGTGCCCCCCTTATATTATTGCTCGCTCGTTCTCCCTTTATAATATAGGGCCATGGCATGGCCGCCATATGGCGCATTGAGAGAGAGGGTTGCGGCCATATGTCCGCCGATTCTTTGGCTTTGATCTCCCCCTACTATTCTAAAGGGCTGTGTGTGGAATCCCGGTATCACAACGGAGATATGGGATATGGAATGTAGGGGCCGTTTAGAATAGTAGGGGCATCTCTCCATTTCTGCGCCAATATGAATGGGTCGGCCCTATTGCCATTGTGCATAGGCAGTCATATGACCAGCAAGACTTTTGAGCCCCCCCCCTATATATAATTCTGGTGGGCATGTTACGTATAGAATCTGGCAATAATAGTAGGGCCTCCCTACTATTCTAAAACTTTTTTCGATCTATATACAAGTAATTGTGACCATTCACTAGCAGAATTCATACTCCCCCTATCCCTCGGTTGTGGTAACTGGCTATTAGAGTGTTACCCGCGTTATCTCACCCGGGCACGCAGTTTGCAGGTGCACCCCTACTATCTATTTTAGGCAGGCAGTTTGCAGGTGCACCCCGGTGCAGGAAACCAACCTGTGCATGCAGATTAGAAAAGTGGCCCTAGAACCAACCATATTTGCCTTAGGCCTTTTTTTCTATAACCCATAGAATTTTCCATGAAGAATCCCCTCTGGGCACCCGGCATCACCCCTATCCCAATCCGGTGGTGATCCTCCCTCCAACCGAGAATCCTCTGCCCTTTATAATATAGGCTTCACGAAAAACTGGTTGCCTTAGCTAATCATTCCGTTGGTTGCCCTACGGGGCGGGGATAGGGCCAGCAGATTCTATACGTAACATGCCCCCTCCCCTCTATTATATGCGGGTAAAGGGCCCCCCTCTCTATAATTGAGGGCTCCCATCCCATTATACCGGTTCAGATGCAGGGTTCCCATGGCCCCTACCCCCTGCTGGTGCACCGGGGCCAGGGCCGGTTCAGATGCAGGGTTCCCATGGCAATAATATAGAAGGGGGGCCCCCGCCCGCCTATATTGAAAGGGTGTTCATGTAAGGGGAGAGGGTTCTATATCATTGCCGGTGCGTGCAGAGGGCGGGCTACGGCCCCTCTATCTATAAGGGGAAGCCGGTGCGTGCAGAGGGAGGATTCGCAGCAGTTATAAAGTTCTCCGGATTTGTCACTTTCATTCCTTATCCCATGCCGAGAGCTACTGCGGTGGTATCTGGCACTGCGCATAGATCATGACCCCACCCCGGCCTTAGAATAGTAGGGGCCCTTGCCGGGGCACGCAGCGAAGGCGCCTTAGAATAGTAGGGCCCATAGAATAGTAGGGGCAGCCGAATAGTAGGGGATCCGATTCCGGGTGAAGATCCGGAGTTTATAGATCTAGAGCCAGTCGCCTATAGATAAGTAGGGCCTTGACCCCGTGGATCTCATAGAGGCATAGATAGTGACAACATTAAGGGCAGAGGCATTGGTCGCTTCAGGTGGGATCTGGGGATTGAATAGAGCTCAGCCCTTTTTTCTATAGTTGCCCCAGATCACTGCCCTACTATTCTAATGGGCCCACTCCAGTTCCACCCATGGGAGTCCGTATCGGCCGTCTTTGGTGCTATACGTGCGCTAGGGAAGGACCTGATAGGCATCCGAAACGCGGGCGAATCCGTAGTGATAATACGTAGCCCACTCTATAACTACTACACCTAGGATATAGAGACCCCAGGACTGCACACCCATGTATCACAGTACATAAAAGGTAGGCATGGTTTATTATAGATCGAGATGCGGAGCCCATACCGACGGGTCGCTTATAAGCCTGTGCTTTAGCCCCGTAGTGTTCCACCTATGCCCTACGGGCCCCTGAAACAGAAACTGTTGCTCTCACTCTTAGAACTGAATCTGACCCTGAAAGATCTGCCCTCTATCTATAAGGGGCGGGTTAATGGCTTTCAAAATGCTGCTAGCTTTGGATCTTACTGCTGCTGGGTCAGGAGCTACTGCAAAAGGGTCTCTATCTGGATCTAGCTATCGAAATGGAAGGGATCGAGGTACTATCACTGCTGTAGCCTCTGCCGCCTTTGCCTCTACTACTTAGATTTCGGGTGCATAATCACTTGCTTCACCGACGGCCCTTTAAATAGTAGGGCGACTTCTGAACCAATGGCATAATGAACAGCCTATAGAAACTATGGGGCCAACTGCTGCCTAACTAACTACATAAACTACTGATGCTTCCCCTTTATAATAGCCGGGGCCCTGGCCCCGGGCGGGGGTAGGGGTGCAGGTGGTGCTTACTCAGGTGCATGTGGTGGTGACCCAGGCGGGTGGTGGTTACTCAGGTGGTGGATAAGCTCTTCGGAACAGGAATAGATGCTGCTGTTGGGTAAAGTTCATAGACCATAGCCCCCTTAGAATAGTAGGGCAAAAACCACCTATGCCTCGGGTGCCCTAAGGGCTACTGAATAAACTGATGAAACCACTGCCCATAGCAATAATATAGAAGGGGGGCCCCTACCCCCGCCCTATTTATAAGGGCCCCTATTAAACGATTATTTAAGGGGCTGCTGGATCTCGCTCTGGTTAATGTACTATTAGGGTGTGTAGGGTGTGCTTTATGGCGGGTGTGCCTTATATAGATGCGCATTTCCTGGACCAACTGCTACATCTACTGCTTAACCGACTGCTGAACCTGGTCCTATAACTAGAAGGGATGTTGGTCAAGCCGGTGCTGCCCTGACAAATAGTAGGGGTGCTACTGATGCTGATAATTTTATACTTCTACTGACTCTTCTACTGATGCTACTGGATATGCTGCTGGTTCAAGTGGCCCTTTTTTTCTATCCCTTTTTATATAGGGCCTGGTAGTGGTACCGTTGTTATGGATGGATGCGATACTGGTATAGATGGATGCTGTACTGGTGGTGGTTCTGCTGCTGGGTTTCTTAGGATCTGGTTCTGTAGGATCTGCTCGCCCATAGAATTGTTAGGGTGCTGGTTAATCAACAGGCTCTGGTACGACTACTAAATGGACCGCTGAAGCTGCTACTGGTTCAACTGGATCAACAGAACCAACAGAATCAACGGAATCAACAACTGTATCCACGGCTTCCACTAGGCTGCTAATGATGCCGGTCAACAAGATCAAAAGCTAGAACTGCCCTACTATTCTAAAGGGGGGCCTGGAACCCCATTAGAATAGTAGGGGCTCTGCGTGCTGGCCCTACTATTCTAAGGGGATCTACTGTTGCTGGTGCTGGTTTGGATCAACTGCTAGTGCTGGCTCTTCTCCTACTGTTGTTAGTGGTGCTGGTAGATCGACTTCTGTCTCTCCGGCCAGTCTGTCTCCCATTAGAATAGTAGGGGCCGGGCGGGCCCCTTAGAATAGTAGGGCCCTTATAATAGTAGAGGCTCTAGAGTGGGTCACTCTAGGAATGGAAGTAGGGCTTCGCTTTCTACCCATCCACCACTCCACCCATCTATCTCTTCCACCCATTCATGCTGGCTCTAGCTGGATATCCAAAGCTGGTTCAAGCTGGTAGGGAGATCTATAGGCGGCGGCTTCTCATCCGTGCCATTACAGATAGATGGAAGGAAGGCATTTAGGCCTGCCCTACTCCTATCAGGATATTCTCACCCCGAACTATAGAAAGTTGGGGGGGTCATATCTAGTCTTGAGCTGTATCCCTTAGGCCCTCATGTTACTCTCTTGGTCTTCAGCATCATGAAAAAGAACATCTAGGTGGCCTAAAGAAACAATAGGCCTTTCTCTCAGGTGAAAGGCAAACTCAGCTTCAAAGGCAGCTGCATATGCTACCATGGAAGCTGGCTCAGATGGCATAACAATCTCAAGGATATGATGATAGAGCCCATTAGAATAGTAGGGCAAATCTACTGCCCTTAGAAATAATAGGGCTCAGGGACTATCTCACCATTGCTCCTCTTAAGGGTATGAAACTGCTTATTTGGTAGTATCTGTTGCCCTATCAAAATAATGGGCCGCCTTAAAGCTACATAGTGAGGACTTCTGGAGTGATCTATACTCCCCCCCCGGAATCATCGAATTGTTCACTGCGATTGATTCGGGAGCTGGCTAGTGTTGGCTCAGTCGGATAAGGGTAAATAACGTCTTCCTCTTAAGGCCTTAGCGTCAGGTCCCATAGGGCCTTTAGAATAGTAGGGCAGTTTGTGATTCTGTAGCAACTGGTTTTCATGATCATGCGGCACCGAAGGGACTTTGAAGCAGCAAATGAGTCTATTATGCGGGCGGCCCCGGCTGCTAGTATAGTTTCTATCTGGGGCATGAACCATTTCTTAGCGGCCGGCAATGAATACCAGGAACCACTCCATTCGTATGGTTAAATGGAGGGGCATAGGATAGGGACCACTTGGGAGAGAGAAATATCACTATGACATGCAACCGGATCTATCCTTTACCAAAAATCTAAACGCCTTCAAGCGCAGGAGGCACCAAGCTGGGCTCTGTCCGAAAAGATAAGACTAAGAGTGTGAAACGATCCCGTAGGGCGGAGTCCCTACTATTTATAAGGCGAACAGTAGACATGGCCTTATAAATAGTAGGGCAGTGAAAGCCCCTATAGAGTAAAGGGGTCTGACCCTAGTCTAAGTGATCAAAGTAAACCCCACGCAGGATCGGAGTCTAAAACCTCCACCTGATCCAATGATCCCAGGGACCTATAGAAGTGAAGCCTGATTCGGAATCAATCTAAGTGACCAAAGGTTCATTCGGAGCACACGCATCCTATAAGCATGGAAAAGCATGGAAGGGAGACTGTAATCAACCTGTTATCTATTGACTTCACTTGATATATTGATTTTGCTATCTTCACTAATCTCTTGCTTGCAATTTGAACTACTAATACCACTCAAAACCCTAGGCTATAGATATTCACAACCTATCTAACATTCACCACCGGGCTTACACTCAAGCAGCGGTATCTTTCAATATGACTCTCTCTCTTCCCGGGGTAAGGGAGACTGCCGGTGCTGAGAACTTTGATTCGCCCACATGGACGTTTCCATAGACAGCGGCTGTTACCTCACTTACCGGGGGTACTCTCACTACTTTTGCAGGGGTGGCACATACTACTGATGACTTGCTTCAATTTGATAAGGTATCACATATATCTTGCCCACTTAGAGGATAGGGCGGCTACGCCCCATTAGAATAGTAGGGGCCAGTGTGTTTGTATCGAACCGACCACTTTCCTATAGATAGTAAGGGCTGGCCGGCCAACTATATAAAAAAGGGCTGCCCTACTATTCGGCAAGGGGGAAGGAACTCACTTTATCCAACTATATAAAAAAGGGCTGCCCTACTATTCGGCAAGGGGGGAAGGTAAGGAGCTGGAGATTGCTATAGGAGAGAAGATCGCCTTGCCGAATAGTAGGGCATCGGGGTTTCTACTAGGGGTTTAGCCACTTTATTATTCCTGGTCTACCCCGGTTTAGTATCTATGAACGGTCTCTTGTCAGTGATCACGGAACGAACCAATCGCATTCTTTCTCCCTATAACTTCTCACTTACCAAACAATTATTGGACCGAGTTTATCGATAAAGAACCGCTGGCTGCCCCTACGGGGTCACAGCGGCTTTTGGCCAACAAATTGACCCCCAGCTCAGTCATTTTAGTTTTTCCCATTCTCACAGGTACAGAGCCCATGATTGTGCTTTCACGTATATATACGACTATCGTATCGATTCACAAGCAGTCCGTAACTCACGTTCTTTATTGGACGGGTCCCGATCGATAATTTGTACATTCCACTCATCGGTGGAGATTATAAGGATCTCCACGACGACCTTTCATCTTTTGACTTTGTTGATCCAGATCGAACAGATTCGCCTGCCTGGGCGGATTCTCCAGTTTAAGTTGCGTTTGATCCAGATCTAGTTGCTGCGATTGGCCCCTTATAAATAGTAGGCGTCATCAGTTGTCTCTGGGGACGAGAAAGGCTTTCCGGCATCAGTTAGTAATTCTGATGGTGGGGTATGCATGCCCTTGGTCTCATCATATTCGTGCTAGTAGCAGCTAGTCCTGGCTAGTATGGCCTTATGGACTATAGACATTGCTTGGAAGTAAAGTCGGCCCGATTGATTGTAAGGACTTCGCTTGGAGTTAGATTGGCGATTGGCTATCCTGTTTCTATAGCGATTGGCTTTCTATAGTGATCCACACGAGATCTTTATGCCCCTACTATTCTAAGGCTCCCACCCGGGGCAGCACAGGCAGTTATTGGAGCCCCTATCTCTATATTGGCAGCAGAGTCAAGGGCGATGGAGACCTAGAGATCGAGAGCTTGTGCCAAGGGGCCTAGGTCTTTAGATCTCCATATTGGACTGACCAGGTCGAACCATATTCCAATGAAGATCCAGTTTACCTAATTGACCATTAAACAACAGTAACGGCATAGGCAGAGGTTGGTAGAACAAAGGTAACAGCACCCTTCAGTAGCAGCATTTGAACCAATTGATTCGTAAGCCGTTGCCTTAGAATAGTAGGGGCCCCCCCCTTATAATAGTAGGGGATCGAGCTGATTCAAAAGTTGCTCCCACAGCTTCGGTTTAAGTCCCATCCGCAGTTACCCGCTTCAGCGGGCATTAGGACAGAGGCATAACTTTTGAGTGTCCAGCCTCACACATACATTTTTTGATACGGGGTTTAAGGTCCGGATCCTATAGTCGGAGATCCCAGTTCCTGTTGATCTGCCAGCATAGGTAGTAAAGGCAAAGGCATAACCCACCTACACATAGGGGAGAGGTAGCAGTAGCCTTTTCACCAGCAGAAGAGCTTTCCACCAAAGGCAGCTCCCTTTATAATAGTAGGCCAGTTTCTAGTGGTTCCACGGCCCCCTATATTATAAAGGACGCGTGACATTATGATCTTAACATGCTTTGATTATCTGGATATTCGGTGAAATATTGACATGCTTCGATCCTTGCACAGGCATAGAAATCTTTACGCTCCCACCACCTAGGTTCGAGATCGAGATACAGTAGCTGTTCGAGCAGATTAACCAGCGGACGATCCGGCGACCCAATTATATAAAAAAGGGCCATTGGAGATCCAGATCTACCAGCAGGGCCCTACTATTCTAAAGGGCATCGGAGGCAGAGTCAATAGAGGCAGTTGCCTATATTTGAAAGGGGCAGATGTATTTGATCATGATCGAGAACAGGTATGCTGTTGATTCCTCTGCGACCTTTGCTTCTGGGCCCTTCAAATGCCATAAAATTGGAAGGGGCTGGTGCTAGTGCTTAATCAACGAGGTAAACTAGCTTTGGATCTGCTGGTGCTACCTTAGCTACTGGTGGTACCTCTACCTCTGCTGCTAGCTATGGTACTGGAGAATCGAAAAGTGGCCCTTTTTTATATAGTTGCCCTGCCTATAGATAGTAGGGCGTAGGGCCGAGTTTCGATATCGATCTGGTTCAGATGCTGCCTTTCCTATATCTCCTACCTTTGTCTCTCCTGTTACTGATGCTGGTTCCTTTGCTTCTATCGCCTTTTATGTTAGTTCACGTCAAATGGCTCTGCTCTTGCTTCCTCTCCTGACTATATAGCAGCCTATCCTGCTGGTCTTGGTCTCGATCGGCCTATATTTGAAAGGGGCAAATGATCGGCCCTTTTTTTCTAGCCTTAGAATTGTAGGGGCGAACGCCCTACTATTCTAAGGGGAGTGCATCGTATATAAGTCAAAGTGCCCTTAGAATAGTAGGGCTCTCTGATCTTTCCACCGCCTATCGGGGCACCGCCTATAGATAGTAGGGCATACCCCTTTAGATAGTAGGGCCCCTACTATGGCCCGGCTATTAGAAAGGGGGGGCTTTGGCCCTACTATTTCTAAGGGCGCACCCTACTATTCTAAAGCCCCTATCGGCCCTACTATTCTCAAGGGGGGTGGTGCATGGGGAGGAGATAGTTGTGGGCGTGTTACGTATAGAATCTCGAGATCGATCGCCCTATATTAGAAAGGGGGGGATGGCCCCTTATAAATAGTAGGGCCATAGCCCCCCCTTTCTAATATAGGGCATAATTTGAGGGGGCCCTACTAGCCCTACTATTCTAAGGGCCCTACAACTTATTAGTTGGGGGCCCCTTTATAATAGAGGGGGGGCGGGGAATAATCTAATAATAGGGCCGGAGCCACAACTATATCGAAGTTCGAAAGATAGTTTCAATCCCGGTACGCCGAGAGGGTGGGAGGGCCCAACTATAGTTGTTCGGCTTTCCCGGTTAACCATTCTAATCTCCGGGTGGGAGGGGATTTTAAGGCGCTACTATATGGCGTTGGCCATATTCTATACGCCTTCTATTTATAACCCCCATCATATCCTTCTATTCAGAATCATTACCCCACCTACCCATTCTATTAGACCCATTCTATTCCCTTTTCTCTCCCACCTGGGCCACCCGAGAAAGGTTGATCCTTTAGCCGGTTAGCCCTATAGAATGGTAGGGCTTCGCTGTGATTAGTTGGCTGATTCCGAGCCGCTACCCAACTGCCCTCCTCCCACACCCCCGGGGCAACAGCTATTTAATGGATATCGCCATAAGAAACTCTAGGCGGCGCCTCTCCATCTTACTCATCTGCCCATTACCTACCCACTATATAAAAAAGGGCCCTTCCCCGGCCCCTAAAATAGATTATTGGTAGGCCCTCTTTTCTATTATTCCCTCTTTTATATTCTTGAGGGGCGGGCCATGGAATAGAAGAGAATCAGGCAGCCAATTATATAAAAAAGGGCCACTCTTAACCCCTAACGGATATACTAGACCCTTTACCGGACCCCAGGCTATCCCGGCCCCTATATTATAAAGGGCTCCGATCTGAGAGAAAGTAGCTCCCGATGCAGAGAAATCAAGTCCGGTGCGTGCCGATCCGAGATAAATAAAGTCCGGTGTTTGAACAGTGGCGGCTGGTTGGGCTTGGATTGGAGTGATTCATGTTCGGGACAGATATGGGTATAACTAGTTGACAGATATGGGTATAACTAGTTAGGGCCGGCTGTCCTAAACTCTGTCCGGTCAAATTAGAATAGAGGGAGGGCTGTCCGGTCCAATTAGAATATAGGGCTGTCTGGTCCCCGAGGGCCTAGCCGGTTTTCAACCCAGTCCGGTTCTCCCGGGAACCTAGAATTCCCCCCCCCACCCATGTTACGTATAGAATCTTTGACACTATCGCCGGTGCCTATATATCTATCTGGGTGGCCCTACTATTCTATGGGGCCTACAATAATCTGCCCTTTCCTACTATTCTAAGGGCGCCCCTACAATAATATGAAGGGGGGGGCGCCTTAGAAATAATAGGGGTAGGGCCTTTAGAATAGTAGGGCGCCCGCCGGCCCAATATTCATATAGGGGGTCCCCCTACTATGACAATGGGGCATGTGTAGGCCCCCTTCTAGATTATTCCGATACCAATGTTACGTATAGAATCGAGATGCATGCCCTTTTTTCTATAATTGGAGGGCCACTATTCTATTAATAATGAAACTATTGGCCTATAGGGCGGGTGTTCATTCGGAAATATTGATATCCCGCCCCCTACTATCACTAAGCAGCCGGGGCGGAAGCAGCTATGGAAGGAAGGGCCGGGCAGAAGGGTTGTCCCTACTATCACTATATGCCAGAAGCAGCCGGGCCCCTTTCTAATAATGGGCAAGCTGATCCTTAGAATAGTAGGGCAACAATAGAAGGCGAGGGCTTGCAATAATAGAATAGTAGGGCCCGAAGCCCTATTTTAGAAAGGGGAAGTGCCTACAATTCTTACGCAGAACAGGTCGAATAATCTACCTCAATTCTATAGAGGGGGGGGAATTCTATAGAGGGGGGTGGGTGTAAGGGAGAGGGAATAACTAGCTTAAAAGTGAGGGCGCCGCCCACCCACAATAATAGAATAATAGGGCGGCATGCAGCATGGGAAGCATGTTACGTATAGAATCGAGAAACTTAGAATAGTAGGGGCGGGGCCCTCCCACAATAATAAAGAGGGGGGGCCGGTAAGTTGGGAGGGACTATAGGGTGGGCCCTACTATTTGAAGGGCCCTACAATAATATAGAAGGGGGGCCCCTACCCCCGCCCCCCTACCCTACCCTATATTTGAAGGGGAAGGGGAAGGGCCTCATCGGCGGCCCTTTTTGATAGAATTCCAGGCCCCCTTTCAGATTATTGGCGAATAGTAGGGCCCATAGAATAGTAGGGGCCCCCTTCTTCAGATTATTGTAGGGCCCCATAGAATTTGAGGTAGGGGCCCTGCATGCATGTGAACAGGGTGGGAGGGAATCGCCCACACACCCCTTATAATAGTAGGGGTAGGGGCCCCCTTTTAGATTATTGTAGGGCATGGAGACGGCGAAAGAATAGATACGTGATGCGACTGATGACTGGTATCACGTAGATAAAGGATAGATAGATGGATGATGTGGTGCCCTAGGCCACCGGGCCTTGAAGTGCATGTTGATTGATTTAAGTGCATTATAGATAGGCATATACTATATGGTATGGATAGATACTAGAGATAGTCGGTCGAGCGGGGTGGGCCCCTACTATTCTATGGTGGAGGAGATAGATGCGTCGAGCCCTAACTGAAGTCGGTCGAGTGCATACTAGAGCTTCTCGATCCATTCACACTTGATAATGGGGATGCCGGCAGGGAGCTGTATGAGCGGTCACGTCCACGTACGGCTCTGTGAGAAGGGGGAAATGGCCTTGTTGTACCCTACTCTCGTCTCCGATGGGGTCTGCTCTTTTTCTTCCAGGGGAGTATGCCAATATGATCTTAATGAGGTGCGGAGCTTTGCATCTGACATTCGTTCGGCTTCCCTCTGCATGCGCGTCCCCCTTTGCTCACTTCACTATAGACCAGATCTATCCGATCTGAGCCACCAATCTAAGCCTAAGCCATATTTCGTCTCTCCCTACGGCGCAATCGGTCAAGAGCTGGTCCGTGTGTGGGGTTGGAACTATAGTTTCCCTCCCACCCATAGTTATCACCCTGCTTCCATAATGGCAGTGTTCATGGGGAATTATAGCTATAGTGCCGGGTAGCCCTATTGAACCCCCCCCCACCCCCGGGGGTGGGGGGGGAGGCCCGTAGGGGGGATAGTTTAGTTTAGTTTAGTCTAGCCCCCCCGCTGTCGCTCACTCACTGCATTAGGTTTCTCCCCCCCACCCCGGCACTAATAGCATTAGCGACAGCGCCCTCCCGTAGGGCCCCGGCACTATAGCCCCTACCCCTGCAGGGGTGGGGGGGAATGGTAGGGCAGGGCCCTATCTATCTTGGCGGGGTGGGGGGGGAATGGTAGGGGAACGGCCCTATCCTCTATAGTGGGGGGGGCTAAACTAGACTAAACTAAAGGGGCTAAACTAAACTGCCCCAACTATATAAAAAGGGGGGGGGGACAAGGCTTATCTATAGAGAGGAAGGAGTTTCTGGGGGGACGCGGTAAACCCGATCCGGATAAGAGTGGTAGGTGGTCCCGCGAAGCTTTCGGAGAAGGGTAGCCTGGTGTGTAAGCACAGCAATGAACCGCGAACCCTCGGACCCTAGCTAAGATGAGGGGGGGGGGAGATCCCAAGTACGAGCCTTCTCCACCTATGCATGTGCCGAATGCTCATACGGGGAAGTGCACAACTATAGTTGCTCCTTTTCCCGTTCCCCTTCTTTGGGGCGCGTTTGGGGTGCGGATACACCTGCGCGGATTGCGGGTGACGGCTACAGGATTGGCGGGGAAGTGAACAGTACCCGACGACGGGGATGAATGCAGACCCATCGGACAGGGATAATCATTCCGGTCCCGGGGATACTCATTGGGAATGGATTAAGTTGTAGACGACATTCTCGTCACAGGAGGCGAAGCGCACCTTACTCGAAAACACTGCTACTAAGCCGGCGGATCAGGAAGTTAGTTCGCCCAGGGGCTCACCGCACTTCCCCGACCTATCAGCTATTGCACTTATTCGACCGGAGAAAGCTAGAATTCCGCCCCCCAACTCTAATTGGAGCCCCGGCCCCTTTCTAATATAGGGTCGCCCCCCCCCCTACTATTATAAAGGGGGCTGAAACATGGCAGAGGTATCTCAACTATTCAACTATAATGGGGGGGTGGGGGGGGGCTAAAGTATCACCCTGCTTCCATAATGGCAGTGGGGGGGGGATTATAGCTATAATTCCCGCTGCCTTATAATAGTAGGGCCCTTAGAATAGTAGGGGCCCACCCAACTGCCATTATCTTCATCATGCACACCCTTTCCTATAATTATTCATTAATTCTGATGAAATATCCATCCCACCCACCCGACTATGGGTGGGAGGGAAACTATAGTTCCAACCCCACACACACGCCCCTACTATTCTATGGGCTATAGTTTTGAATTGATCAGCCGCCCTACTATTTTCTAAAGGGGGCCCTACTATTCGCGAAGGGCGAGTTCCCTACTATTCTAAAGGGAATCAGCTCGCTAGCCCTTGCCGGGGCCCCCCAGCCGAATTGTAGGGACTCAGTTCATAACTATACCCCGGCCCCCAGCCGGGCCCCCAGCCGAATTGTAGGGGCCCCCTTGCCGGGCCCTTTAGAAAACTATAGAATTATCCCCATAGAATTGTAGGGCTAGAATAAGAATTCTATCGGTAGTTGCCTTTAGAATAGTAGGGGGCCCCTCAAATAATATATTATTGTTAGGGGCCGGGCTGCCCACGGCCCTACTATTCTATGGGCCACGGTAGGAAAGGGCAAATTCACAATGGTAGTTGCCCCCGGGCCCCCAGGCCCAGGATTCTAGCATTCATAGCAGAATAGCCAGTCGGTGGTAGAGTAGAGGGATTCGCGTAATCGGATACCGGATTCCGAATGAGATGCCGGCCGGAACAATGAGGAAGCACACTGGGAATAAGGACAGTTGGTTAATTGAACTCTATATGGGTCTCCGCAAAAGATGCATGTGGTTCATCACTGTTCGTTCGATTCGCCAATCATAACGGAACGGCGCTAACATCCGGATATCCCAGCTATAGATCACTGCTCAGCTATGGATGTCGTATCAAAGCACGCACCAAACGTCGACCGGACTTTATTTCTCTCCCTTGGAGCTATGATCTATCGGAGGACCGGGATACGACTCCAGCCGTCACTGTTCAACCCACCACATCGTGCTCAGATAGATCCCACTGCCCCATAGAATTTGAGGGCGCCTATAGAATTGAAGGGGCCTGCTAGAATCGAGTCGAGCAGTGCCCCTACTATTCTATGGATAAGCTTGCAATTCTAGTTGCTCCCTACTATTCTAATGGGCGATAACTTGACTATTCATGCGGCTCGATTCTAGAACTATTTTAGCAGCCCCAACCCCTATATTGAAAGGGCTATGGGCGATTCTAGAACTATTTTAGCTGGAGCCCCGGCCTATTATATTATTCTAGCCCCCTACTAGAATCTACAATTATTATTGGGGGGGCCCCTATTATTATTCTATTCTTCTAGCTTACTCTAGCAGGTGTGTGTGGGGGGTAAAGTTATGAACGGCTCGCCCTACAATTATATGGTACTGATTAATGGCACAGGCTTATTAATGAACGGCTCGCCTACAATTCTATGGTACTGCTCGCCCTACCCTACCAACAAATTCTAGGGCCCCCTAAACAGATTATTCTATGGACCCTGCAGAATCATAGGCCTGCATTGGGAAGCAATATCAAAAGAAAACCCACCAGGCATGCAGGGTGGGAGGAGATAGAACTATAATGGGGGGGTGGGGGGGGTTGGGTATTTTCATTTTTCCGTGGGAAACTATAGTTGCCCTACTATTCTAAAGGGCGCCGCCCCTACTATTCTAAAGGGCTAGCGTACTCTAGCAGGCGCACTATAGTTCCCACAATTAACAACTTCAACTATATGGGGGGGTGGGGGGGGGTTTACGGGGGGGCCAACTAGAGTTTCCCACCCACCCGTAAAGTTCTGAACGGCTCGCCCATAGAATAGAAGGGGCGTGTGTGGGGAATTAATATAGAGGGGGGGGCATAGTTTAGGCAGTGGGAATTTAGGAACTCTAGGGTTCCAACTATATAAAAAAGGGCGATTGGATGGTGCCTCTGCATGCATGCCAGGGGATCCACTTGCTAGAACCAGATCCCCTCAAATTCTATGGGGGACCTAGTGCTAGCTCCTGCCGATGCTACCTCTGCCTCTGCCCCAACCTATCTTTTGATGCCTATGGTTAATCCACTTCTGAGTTATAGGCTATGGCTTTCGATCCGCCCGGGGGCCCTAATCAAATAGAGGATAGGGGGGTGGTAAATGAAGTAAGCAAAGGTGGCCTGCCCACCACTGAAAGGTGGCCGTGGTAAATGAAGTAAGCAAAGGACAGGCCCACCTTTATAATAAGGGCTGGTAATTTTGAGAGTGCGGAGAGGCAACTATATAAAAAAGGGCCCCGCCAATAATAGAATAGAGGGCGATGGAACCCTTCACTCAGTGGAAGCTGTCAACTCACCATTGACTGATGTCCATGCCTAGGGAAGGAATAAGCCTACCGTTGGGCTGGTCATCCCCTTCTCGCGCTCAAGCAATCGAGAAAGAACCATCGCTATAGCTATCGTGCCAATCTCACTGTCCACTACGTCTCGTCTCATCGCTAACCACACTTACAAATGGTACTCGATCAAATGGTCTAAACCAATTAGACAGACTCTATAGACCGAATAACCTACAAGCTGCCTTAGAATAGTAGGGGCCTTAGATATAGTAGGGCTGCTTACTTACTGATTGAATGGCTTTCCATCCATGAAGACTCCAGGGCGGTTGAACCCCAATTCCCTTCCAACGGTTCCCACCCCCCTTCGCGAATAGTAGGGCGCCGCCTGAACTGGCTTTACTCAGGTATGCTGCTGGGACAGGAACTGCAACTGCTGGGTAAGGAACTGCTTAACCAATTGCTGAATCTACTGAAGCTACTGGATCTACTGCTTAGTAAACTGCTGAATCACTTGCGCTTAATTAAGAGAATCTACTTTACTTAATGCCCCTTTCTTAACTAACGTGAGCAATAATCTATTTTAGGGGCCGCAGGTAAGTCTAAAAAACTCGCTACGCTGCTTCTGGGTATCGATATGGTGGTTCTACCTTTGGGAGATGGTAAAAGGGGGCACCTTTGCCTTTGAATAATATGAAAGAAGGGCCCCTTATATATAGTAGGGCTTCAATGGCGGGATCTTTAACCAAACGAAGGGAAGCTACGGGCTATGCCTATGCGGGGGGTTCCTTTGCTACGGATGCTTACTTAGGTGCTCTAGGCGAGACTGTCTATGGGACTGGATAAGCTACTAGCTATGGGTATGTAGGCTATGGGTATGGATCTCTACCACGAAGGTCCAAATCTCGGTCACGATCTGTGCATCTATTATATAGGGCCCTTTTTTATATAGGGGGGTGAAACTGTA
Organism: Chamaecyparis obtusa; assembly: GCA_027943335.1. Lineage (NCBI taxonomy): Eukaryota > Viridiplantae > Streptophyta > Pinopsida > Cupressales > Cupressaceae > Chamaecyparis > Chamaecyparis obtusa. Next base: position 40,938 of record BSBK01015125.1, read on the forward strand.
TCTGCTGCTGTTGGCTATTACTATGTCCCCGTCTCTGCTGCCCCGAGGGCTGGATCTACTGACTCCACTGGAAGGGATGCCGGGTCTTCTAATTGGCACTGGGTATCGATCTGCTATGTTGGCTTAGATGCTCACTCTACTGGCTGTGTCTCCGCTCCGTTACTGGTGAATCTGCTACTGAGATCGATCTACTGCTGGTTTTTTTGCTTATTTAAGCGCTCCCTATGTCTCTGTGTCCTTTGCCATATATTCCTTAGGGGCTCCTGCTCTTGGCTAGGATGTGCCCATCCAAAACGTTCTTATATAGTTATGACCCATCCAAAATATGAGATTCACAAGGGGCTTTCAACCAATAGCTTGGGCCTTTTTTATATGGGGGGGGTGCCGGTCAACGAGGTTAACTAGGCACTCTGGTACCGCTGCCTCTGCCCTACTATTCTAAAGCGCTGTTGAATGAAATGGATGGACTTGTTGCAACGCATACGCTCGTCTCACCAGGGTGAATGAAAGTGGGATGTGCACTTTCAATAGCATGATGTGTAATTGCCTTAGAATAGTAGGGCATCTGCCTCCTCTGGTGGTACCTTTTCCCATTATGTGGATTATGCTCTTGCTATTTTTCTCACTCACTGGTGGTGCCTACTATTCTAAAGGGGGTCTCTGCTCCTGGGCCAAGGTGGGGTGAAACAACTACTTTTGCCTATGCTCCTGTTTATGGTAATTGGTTCAAGGTCATTAATGGTATTTTTGACTAGATCTGCTGCCCTACTATTATAAGGGGGGGCCTACAGGTTTTGCTTCTATGGCTACTCTATATGCCTCTGGTGCTAGTGAATCAACAGGTTATAGCATTGGATATGGACCCACTCTAGGTTATTCCGCCCTAGCCCCCTTATAGATAGTAGGGCGCTTTCTCTTTCTATGTACATCTTGATATGGACACCTTATACTGCATTGCTTCTCGGTCAGAAGTCAATGAGAGCACTTGTACTCAGGTATACTTACTCCAGCAGAGTCAGTTGTTTCGCCGGTTATGCTCAGATATGCTTCTGCTGGGATCCAGTATAGTGGGAGCAGCGCCGTGTGAGCTGTGGTGTCTGCTGTAGCCGTGGGTAATGCTTTTTGCAGCGTATGATTGAGCAGTCTTGGCTTCACCTGTCTCAGTGTCGGCTTTAGCCGTTTTGGCCTTACTCGCTGTTCTTGCCCCCTACTATTATAAGGCCCTTGCCCCTGCTTGCTGAGGCTATCCCTCATCTTCATTATCATTCAGATGAGTTGATGGCTTTTGGGTCGAAAAGAGGTTTAACCCCGCCCGAAGCGAGAGCACCTACCCATTAGAATTGTAGGGGGCATGTGTTACGATCCATCGAGAATCAAGGTCCGGCATACGTAAAATGATCTTGAAGTGCCCCTACTATCTAAAGGCATCCCCCTACTATTCTATAGGCGGCCGGCTTTCTGTAGCTGCCCTTTAGAATAGTAGGGGCACTTCAAGCTCTAGGTCACTCGCATCTCCCCTACTATTCTATAGGCCGGGGGAGGAGGGAAGGAAACACACAGTGGCAGGGCCCTACTATTCGGCTGGGCACATAGCGGAAGACACAACATTGGTAAGAGAATACATAGGGGCCCCTACTATTCTATGGCACCTTAAGCAACAACACGAAGCACATCACCGGCTCCGCCCCATAGAATTGTAGGGCAACCTAGTCAAATGGAACTGGAACGGGCTGTGCCTCCCCTGCCTGTGCCTCTCCCGCTAGTGGGATCGCTTGCTTCGTTGCTGCTTACTTTGTTGCTTGATCTGCTCCTGCCTCCTATGTCTTTGCTCCTATGGCCCCTACTATTTGAAGGGCTTTGCTGCCGGGTATTTATCTGGAAGGGATGTGGCCTCTCAAACTCGAAGGGAGGCAACCCCTGTTTCCGTTCTAGCTGCCTTTGCTCCTGTAGAACTGCTTCCCGTGCTACCGGCTATGTATCTGTTATTTATGGATCAAATAGAACTCGGTCCCTTTAGAATAGTAGGGCCCACTATATAAAAAAGGGCCGCTGCGGGTGAGACTCAAGCAATTGGTTAAGGATCTGCCCCCAGGTGAGGTGCTTATGAGTACTGATGCTGCGAGGCCAACAAAGTACACTAGGTATCGAACTGCTAGAACCATAGGTGGTTATGGGTCATAAACTGCCCTACTATTCGGCAAGCCCAATTAGTTGTAAGGGCCCAACCCCATTATTAGAAAAGGGCCGGGGCCAACTATATAAAATGCGGGGGGCAGCCCGGTTGGGCAAGCCCTACTATTCTATAGGCGCAACCTAGGGCCCAACAATAATAGGGGCAGCCCGGTTGGGCAAGGAGAGATGCCCCTACTATTCGCCAAGGTTGGGGAATTGAGTTGGGTCGCTGAACCAGTCATATGAACCAGACGAATGCCCTGGCAATAATATAGAAGGGGCCCTTCCGCCGATGATATATGCGGGCCCTTCAATAATATAGAAGGGGCGGGAATTCTATCAAAAAGGGTTCTATATAGAAGGGGCGGGAATTCTATCAAAAAGGCAACTATCAAAAAGGGCCCTTCCGCCAACTATTATGGAAGGGCGGGCAACTATCAAAAAGGGCCGATGATATATGCGGGCAACTATCAAAAAGGGCCACCGATGATATAAAGGGCCCTTCCCCTTCAAATATAGGGTAGGGTAGGGTAGGGCCCTTTTTTTATATATGCGCGCCTATTATTGTAGGGCTTATCCAATAATAGTGCCGGGCTCGATTCGGCTACGTAACATGCCAACAATAATATACCGGGCCCCCTTTCAAATAATAGGGCCATAGAATAGTAGGGGAATAATAGAATAATAGGGGCCACCCGGTGCAGAGGAGCTTTCGGCTTCCCTGAGAATAGTAGGGCTATCCCACTGCACCAACGGCTATCTTCCGCCCGCCATAAAGTGCCCTTTACTCTACCTTATAATAGTAGGGGCCCACCCGCCCTACTATTCTAAAGGGAATCTGGCCGGTTTCTGAAGGCAGATTCTATACGCCTGTGGGGGGGGCCCTACTATTCTCCAGGGCGCCCGCCCCCCCCCTTACCCCCCTATAGATAAGTTGTAGGGCCCCTTTTTGAGATAATTGCAGCCGAGATAATTGCCCCTTTTTAGATTATTGGGGCGGGCATGTTAGGTCTATAATCTTAAGAGTAAGTAGGCCAGCAGGGCCCCTACTATTCTATGGGTAGGGGTGAGCCTGCATGCAAAGGTATGCTTCATCAGCACTATATCTGGAAGAGACTCTAGCAGATGGCCCTGCTTGATAGATTCTTGAAGGTTCGCTGGCTTCAACATATAGTGGCTTCAAGTAGTCAAGTTTAGGGGCTGGGAGGGAGTAGCTCTGCATCCTCGAGTCTTTTCTGCCCCCTCTGCATGAACCAGCAGTCTAAGCACTCAGAGTCTATCAGGGATTTGGGTGGGAATAAATAGTACTTATGGCGAGACTAGGCCTTGGGGGTAAGGGGACAGATGAAGTAGAGATAGAGACAGGCCCCTTACTATTCTACGGGCAATCCGCCCCCTTTATATCATCGGCGGGCACCACCATATCTTGATTGGCCAGCCTTATAGATAGTAGGGCTGCCCTATCTCTAATAAAGGGTAACAAAATGAGCGGCCCTCGCTTCGCTAATCGATATTTGGGCACTTCTATACTTAACATAATCCTGTATTATGTTGCTTAGGCTAAACCCTTCCGCCTCTGACTGCCCATACCTATGAGCACAGGGCAGGTAAGGGCATCTCTCGGCAATTACCCTTACTGAAACACACAATGGGGGAGGGAATACCCATTCCATATCTAGACCACTCCCTCCACTCACTAACTCACCTATTTTGTTTTCAATCCGATTGCCCTACTATTCTAAGGGAGAGTTCCGGTACTATCAGAGCTGACTCTGAGCCATCAGTTCCTTACCACATACATGGATAGCCATTCCTGGTTTCCGCTCCCATTAGAATACCCTGAAGTTGTTCATCCGATGCAGAATGTTCTGCCCTACAATTCTATGGGCAGTGGCCTTATTCTATGTGCTATTATCCCGCCATTGTGTTACAAAATAGGCAAGTCGGTCAGCCACCAGTGCACTGTCCCAAACTACTTATGCACTCGGGCCCTATTATTCCCACTCCGGCCGAACTGTTATTGGATTGGTGCTTGGCTCTACTAATTAATAATCGTTCAAGACTGCCGGTGGCTGGCGCGGGCACGCCCGCAGCCTTGAGCGATATAAGTAAGTAAAGGTCCGAAGGTCGATCAACGGGCGCCGGGCCGTCCCATATAATAGAATAGCGGGGTGATTAATCTATTATCCCACCAATTATCTACTGAAGCGGGCAACTGTGTTATAGGGGGGCCTATTGATCAACAAGTTCAAAAGGTCGGTCTTGTCCTTACCTTCCCTTTAGAATAGTAGGGCATTTAGGTAAGGGATAAAACGTTAGGGGAAATAATTAGTTCTATTTAAGGCCGAGAGGGGGGAATAATTAGGCTATTTACGAGAGGTCTTGTCAACAACGAATATATCGCTCAGGGCTGCGAAAAAGAGGAAGGATGGCTCGACCAACGGGAAACTGAGGAAGGAACTAGCTTTATTATGCGGCTGAAAAAGAAGGATTCACTTCTACATTCTTCAAAACAATCATATATATAGATGGGTGGGAGTCGGATCAGAGCTAAACCGACATCTATCTGAAACAGATCTAAGTAGGTCGAACTAGAGGTACGTTCTGGCTCAATTCATTCGATCGGGATACGGGCCGTACGGATCGAATGAATTGATCTGTGTGCTTCGTAACTTGCACTTCTCATTGAGAAGCATAAAACACCTCCCTACTATTATAAGGGCATTCAAGAATCTATAGAGTCGTTTGATCCTCCTAATAAAAGAACCACTTAATCAGTCTTTGTGGTTGCCCCCCAACTATATAAAATGCGGCCCCCCCCCCGCCCTACTATTATATAGAAAGGGGGGCATAATTTTGCTTTAGGGGGGTAAGGGGAACCAATTGATCCCATTAAAGCACCCGTTTCAGTAGTTGTTGACCCAGCCTTCTTAGTCCTACCATATTAAGTACCTGATCGTTCTCGCGCGTTTCACATCCAGTTCCGACGTAATAGAAGTAGGGCCTTCGCAGACCCAGAACTCATTGATTCAATTGACCGAGATTCAAAAGCAGATCGGGATCGAGAGCTAGTCGTTGACGTTTACCTTTTTTCCGTGAACAAAGGTAGCATCCAAATCAGCAATTTATCTGGGACTATTAGCGGGTAAGTACCAGCATATTACGGAGCAAAGCAAGCAGAGACATCGGTAACAGAGTCTCCTGTATGTAGTAGAGTCCCCGGTAATAGAGACCGCGATAACAGAGGCATTAGAAGGAAAGGCAGGTGTATAACCAGGTTAAGCACCCGTTGAAGAACCCGGGCCATAGCCCATTTATTATTAATAAGCAAAAGCAGTAGTTTCAGTTCCTGATCCAGATAGAGCAGCATAAGCAACGGATCGAGATGGAGTTCCAGCTTCCTAGCCAGCAGATCCACCCGTAGCATTAGAAACAGGGGTAGCTGCTAGAGCACAGTAAGCAGAGGTAGAGGTGGCTGTAGCAGAGCGCTTAGTTTACTTCGTTTACTGAGTAATGGATTCTCTGGTTTCAAATTAAGATCGCCCCCCTTTTGATATAGGGGCAATAATCTATACTATTCCCACCCTTTTATCCCTTACCTAAATGCCCTACTATTCTAAAGGGAAGGTAAGGAGAACCTATTTTGAAACCCCTAGGTAGAGATGGGCTGCCAGGGCGCCCGTTAGGGCAAGGACAACCGGTACCCAGATCCCATTAAAGGAATTTCTTCCGCGTAAGAGGCAAAGGCATAGGTGGAAGAGATGGGCCTAGTTGGAGTTTCAGAGCCCCCGTGGACCCCAAAAAGTTCCAATGCCAGTAGTTTATCCAGCATCTTCGCCAGATAGCTTGCGTCCTCGCCATTAGATCCAATTCCAGTTCCTTCCGTTCAAGAATAAGCAGCATTACCCCTACAGGGCAGAGGCATCATAGGAAGCCCGAAATAAGGGTTGGGCTCCTTCGCAATTCATTAATAATCGTTCAAGACTGCTCCATGCCCCGATTCAAATCCAGCCATTGCCAATAATAGAAAGTAGGGGCCCCTACAATTCTATGGGCACCAGCGGGGACAAAGGCACAGTCAATTCGATATTTAGATCAAGGTTGCCGAAAAAGTTGACCCAGTAGTTTATCCACCACCATCAGTCGAGGTAGCAGGAGAGGTCTGCTGAAGCAGTTCAAGATTGAGTTTACCCGCTTACTATTCGAGCATATTCAGATGCAGCAGAGTCCGTTCTATATCCCGTTATAAACCCAGAACTACCATCAATGGAAGCACTCCCAGCGGTTGAATCAGCCATTGAAGCTGCACCCATTTCAGCACCAATGGCGGGGGTAGCCACATATCCAGTGGCAGGGGCATGGGCTAAGGCAGTTTCCCCCGTTTACCTAGAACCAGCGAATGACCCCACAAAAGCACCAGCAATGGAGCCAGAGCATCCTTGCCCGGATACATATCCAGAAGCTGGGACTGGTTCCCTTGCCGAATAGTAGGGCCCTTGCCGAATAGTAGGGCAACTGAGTCAAGTGGTTCTGGTTCTCCGGCAATAGGTAGTGCGTAGCATCGTATACGGAATATGCAGTATGGATAGGCGGCACTTTGACTCAATAATGGTCAAATCTAATGGGAAACCAAGGCAAAGGTAAGCCCCCTACTATTCTATGGGGGCAGTAGGGCACCAAACAGGAAAGCAGGGAAGCAAGCTAGGAAAGGAACAGGAAAAGCATAGTTGAAGGCAGGACATGGATATCAAGTAGGCATAAAAACAGGAGAAGGACACAATGGACAACAGCAGACATCAAAGCAAGGATGCAACTTCTGGCCAGGTTAAGAGCGGATATCATGGAACCTATTCTATTGGGTATCAATTATAGATCAAAACTGAGCCCTATTCTTATAAAGGGGGTCGGTCGAAGGTTCCCATAAGGTCATCCCAACATGGGTTGAGCAGAAATTGAAATGGCCGCCCCGGCCCCTTTTTAGATTATTGCCCCCAGAACCAAGGGCTATGTCACCACAACAGAAGACATAGAATGGATTTCGACCCAAGTCGATACCAGAGATTCCACACGCAGATTTCCCTAGTGCTGCTCGCATAGGACGGGAAGGACGACGCTCTGGGCCAACAAAGATAGCAGCAGAAGCAGAGGCAGCACCCCTAGCGATTGATCCACAATCAAAGGTAGCAGAGTCCGCGAGAGGACAGATAGAGCCTATCCAGAAGATAACTGAAACGATTTCAAGGATACGTGCTGGGCCCTTGCCTTGAGTTTATTTGATTTGATCTGGAGACCCTACATGAGATGTATAATAGTAGTAACGGTCTATTCGTTTCGCACCGTAGCGGGCTATAGTCGAGTGAGCCACCGTGTTGTCCCCTAGGTCCTAGGTAAAAGCTATATAGTGGCCGAAACAAGCACTCCTGAGCTTACCTGTAAATCCTAACACTGAGCCGGGTGGACGCAGAAATAAATAAAGCTGTTTAACTCTTCACTTAATCGCTCAAGGCTGCGTTGGCGACGGAACCCTCCCCTACTTATTGGCTCCTATGGCTTATTCCCCTCTCCGGGTTAACCCCCTTCGCGTAGTAGTTCTATATACAGATCCAAAGTGAGTAGTTTAAAGGCCATTGATTGCACTTCTTACAGAGGTGATTTATCAAGAGATCATAGGGTTAGTTAGGCAATACAGATAATAGGTAAACGCGCCAACTGCCTTACTATCTATAGGGCCTATAGAATCTTAGGGGCTCAAATTATATAGGCACGACTTGCCTATAGATAGTAAGGCGGTAAACTGAATATGGATCCGAAACTGGAAATGAACCGGCGCCATATAATTTGAGGGGTCCCTTTAGAATAGTAGGGGCGGCACCATAGAATAGAGAGCCCTATTTATAGATCATTCGTCGAGGGATAGATAGTAGGTTGGTTCAATGTTCTCGCCTCACCTTCATTCCATGAAGGTAAGGGATAACCAGGGTGGGGGGAATTATGGTAGGGTGGGTGGGAGGAGGAGACTAAGGGCCCTACTATTATAAAGGGGTTCTAGTAGGGGCCCCCTACTAGAATCCCATGTTACGTATATAATCTTAACCCCCCTACTATTCTATGGGGCATGTTAGGTCTAAAATCTGCCTTTAGAATCATTCTAGGCCGGCAACTCTACTGTAAACGATGGGGCATGACCCAGAATACGAAAGACGGGTAAAGAAAACGAAACGTGGCATGCAATTGTGTATGACACTGTTTCAGGGGCAGCCCTCGAAAACCTAGGACAGGTAAGGACAGGAGAACCACTGGAGATACCCTCTATATCTTCCATACTACCTAGGCTAGGACCTGTGCTAAGGCACAATGACTATAAGGAGAAACTCGGTACTATAAGGGCGGGCCCCCATTATATATAGGGCTCGATCAACTGCTTCTTTCTGAAACGCCCACAAGCCATATAGAAGAGGGGCCTCTGCCTCCGTTCTACTAGGCTTTGCCTTTGTCAATGATGCCTCCGCCCGCTATTGATGGTTCTAAGTAAACCTCAATTGGTTAAACAACGACTGTTCATTATTGACACATTGACTTTGATTATGCCCACAGGGATGGAGAGGCATCTCTCTAAGGGCTTGGTTATGTGCCCAGGCATACCCGCGAATAGCTATTATCATAAGGGGTTCCCGTATATAGTTGCAGGGGATATGGGGCGGACTCTCGTCTTTCAAAATGGAGCCCACAACTATCTATCTAGAATTGTATTCAGAAGGGGTGTTACGTGAGTGAAACGAGGGGACCGGTCCTGTGTTTTTTCACCATACGGCATCAATAGATCTAGATACTATATCATAAATCGCAGGGGTGGGTTTCAGGTGATACCGCGTAGAAGGCCAGCCCAACGACTGAACCTGAGAGCTTTGCAGTCTTGCCCACTCCGTCTATCGAACATATTACAGCATCGACGAAGGCTCCTGTGACGATAATCAAATTTTTGCCTCCGGCCCCTACTATTCATTGGGCGGAGCTGGGGGAGATAGTCCCGGCAGGGCTATATAGCTGCTTTCGACTAACTCCACTCTCACTCATCTAATAGGGATGGATGGGCACCTCTACCTTGTGCGCACCTCTACCGATCCCCTATCTATCTCTATGGGGATAGGGGCAACTCCCCCAATATAAGATATTACGGTAATACAGGATTTATGAGTTGCTGAAGTCGTATCAGGTCGCCCTACCTAGTCCTAGTCCTAGTCCTGCATCACTAGTTTGGTATGGAATGGACTGGTAACTGCGCCCTACTATTCTAAAGGCGCTATGGACTGCATCACTAACTAAACTATAGTATGGACGAGCTTCTGTCTGCTGTCTGTTCCAAGCGGCCGGGTGGGCCCCTACTATTCTATAGGCTACGACTATATCCCAACCACTTATCTCTGAGTGCCTATTATAGTCTAGGAGCGCGAGGAGTGCCTTTCTCCGAGTGACCGACTACCTAGTGATTGATGCCCGACCGACTTCACTTCAATCGATCGGGCAGTTACTCTTCTCTTTCTCTGGGCGGCCGACCCCCGTAAGCTCGCATTCCTCGGCCGACTTAAGAAGATCTATTCTATCTGGGTAAGGGCCCCTACTATTTGAAGGGGCCGAGCCGCCTATATAGACAGATAGGGGTCCCATATCTAGATAGGGGGAGATCCCCTGTACTGTATAGAAATAGAAAGGGCTGTGGGCACTAGAGTCTAGTCATGTTACGTATCTAGTATGTCGACTACAGATAGATCAGATAGATGCGAGCTGGGGAAGAGAGATAGATGAACGCAGACAGCGAGCTACTCCAAAGGAGAAGAGACCGTTCTCCTCCCCCGCCATACCGGTTCAGAGTTCAGAGTTAAGGTTTCTCTACCCAGCTGTAGAATATATAGTAGTCGGGGGAGTCGGAGGGGCCGATCAGCCGACTGGACTGATTATTATAGATAGTAACCCCATGCATATTCAGCCCGCCCCAGCGGATCAACCGACCACACCAGATCGCCCGAAGGCCGCTGCAAACTACTTACTCTACTATAGAGAGGGGGCCTTCTGTGTACGGTAGTATTACATACGTAACATGAATCCAGGCTGTAACCGTCGCACTATAGAAACTCCCGGGGGCGATCGCATGACAATCATGTAGAACGATCAACAACCCCTGATCACGAATGGAATATGGTCGGCCCATAGGGGCCCTCAACTCAACCTGTCGCCCATAGGCCTATCGGTTTATAGGGGAGGGGGACTATATATGGCTATAGCCGGGTTGACTTGACTAAGCACGTTCGTTTTTTTGCGGGTCTCCCGTCTCTGCGCCCATATAGATAGATAGGGAATTGACGACTCGGAAACTCGGACTATAGTCGCCATCTATCTAGATAGGGAGATGGGGCCGTTGGCCTATAGAGAGTTGGCGGGGTATAGAGATAGTCGGGCGGCTAGGCTATATAGTAGTTCCTCCTCGTCCCCCAGTTATAGGGCTCCAGCTATAGAGAGAGAGTAGGCCGTCCTTACCTTCATTCCATTCAGGTAAGGGTTAACTGGGGGAGTACCTCCTCCCTGCCCCATAGATTTCCGATAGGGGCCCTACGGGCGATCCCCCCGTCTGTCTTCCTTGACCCCGCAGAGTCGAGTGCCCATGTCTATATAGGGCCGTTGCCCATGTCTATATAGGGCCGCAGAACTATACTATAACTGTCGGTCGAGAGCAGTCTCCCCTCAATCTTTCACTATGGATGTAGATGCCCTCTCCCCCAGCTAGTTGTTTTCGCTATGTGGAGTAGGGGTAGGGGTCCTCTCCCGTTGGCTCCTCTCCCGTCGGCTCCTCTCCCGTTGGCCTATATATACATAGGGCCCCCAGATAGTTCCGATCGCCGGGGCCTATCTAAAGTAACTCCGACTAGAACCAGAACAAAGGCCCTCGATCGAGAGCCGCCGATGAGCCTAGATGAGAAAAGGGCTCATCAGGGGCAATTTATATATAGGCAGCCCGCCCCTGATGAGCCCTTTTCTCATCTAGGCTCATCGGCCCCCCCCACTATATATAGGCTATCGAGAGCCCCCTACAATAATCTACCTCTGCACCGGTGCAGGGGGGCGAGGCGGCATATACAGTGTAGTTTGCCCCACCCGGGAACCGACTGATCCACCAAATTCAGTAGTGGACTTGGCGCGGATGAGCGGGGTCATACCGGATGGATGCTATCTATATATATATCTATAGCTTGGCTGATAAATGGGGGAGAGGGCGGCTCGGCACTCCTAGATAGGGCTCTGGGGGCGGCTAGGCCATTAGGGATAGACTCGGGACCCGATATGGGGTGGAGGGCGGCTAGGCTATCTCGGGATTCGGGACCCTGTATATAGATATGGGGTGGAGGGCGTTTCTCGTCCAGTCGGGCCCAGAGTGGTACACACCTCGATCTATCGCCACGCCCGAACTATAAAAGAAGGGCAGCCCAAGACCTATATAGATCGAGAGAGTGCGGCTGGCTATATATCTAGTTATAGTTGGCACCCCTAGATACATACAATAAGAAGGTCCGCCCGAAGTTCCCCTCGATCCCAACTGGAAGGGCTACATCCCTCTCACTCACCCCTACCCTTCTGTTTTCCAAAGCATTCATTCTAGAGTGGATTTGTCGGGGGAAGAGCTACCCTACTCTCCCCCCCCCACCCCGAGTTGACCTAGAGGAGGTATGTGACGTATATAATGTTTGCAGTACGGCAAACCATAATCCCCGCCGCCCCTTAGAATAGTAGGGCGACGTTTACTGGCAGAGTCTATCTCAAATAGCGACAACAGGATCTGCTTTCTGAGCGGTGAGGCAATCAGAAAGGAGCTGCTTTCCTGAACTATAGGATAAGAACGGGGGTAGTTTCCACATTATATTGGTACAGATAAGGACTCCGGAGTACCTTAGAATAGTAGGGCGACAAAGATCACCCTCGAATAACCTCATGATCCAACTATAGTTGAAGCGAGTGGTTGGACTGAACTCATGTTGTTTGAGCCCGGAACAACTCTCTCTCTAGAATAGTTGGCCCCGTAGGGCGAACACTCATCGTTTACTGCATGCTGAAAGCTCCCCCCCCCCCATGGCCGCACCCCTGCGTCAGTCCCGGCCCCTCAAATAGCAGCTATTATTGTGGGCGGCCCTACTATTCTAAAGGGCACTCCGTTCAGATGAGGGCCTTCTAAATAGTAGGGCGGCCGGGGATAGAATTGGGAAGAGGTGAAGGGTGTATCCAAGTTGCTTTTTGCCCCTATATTAGAAAGGGATCAATAGATACTAAATCCTATTGTTCTTCTCGGGACGGAGCCGTATGATCCGAGAGTGCCCTTCAGTAAGCGGTTCTTCGTCAGCAGGGGCAGCAAAGCGGGCTTATCCTGATCTACCAGAAGCGGAAGCCGAATAAACGAACGAAGGAAAGGGACTATAGTTGATCCCAGAAGTTTCGAGACGTGGAGGGTTCGAAGGAGAACAGCGGCCCTACCTAATATTGGGCGCCCCTTTATAATATAGGGCGGGCTCGCCCGACTATAGTTGTGGCCTATCTCTACTCTAACTAGCTCACTGGTCTAGCTCCATAGATAGCGCCAGGTATGGAAGAACTGCTGAAAGCATCTAA
>BSBK01015126.1:0-44326 GCA_027943335.1 Chamaecyparis obtusa
CATGTTGATATTTGAGGCCAAAACTTCCCGAATTGACAATAAGAGTTTATGTTGTACAATTTTGAAATTTTTGCAATCAAAGCACTTTTACCTTTCATACACTTAGGATTTTTAGTCTACAAGCATAGTTTAATTATGGCTTGGATTTCATTTTCCATATTGCTCTTCCTAGCTCACGAGAATGCTAGTTTTGTGAGTTACCTAAGGGTTGTTTTCTCCTCGACACCACATCATTTCAAGGGAAGAAAATTTGATTTTCTACACACATATTCTTCCACATGAAGAAAATTTTTAACATTTCTTTTTTGTACAAGTGATAGAATGCTTCATAGGATTCTACTATATACATATCAACACTCAAGTTTGTAAAATTATTTTTTATAAAATTTACGTAACTTGTATAAATGCTCCTAAAGTTTTCCACTCTAATGTACGTGAATGTAGGGAATTGAATAAATTAACTTCCCTTATATTTCATCTTGTTTGTATCTTACTTTTAGCTTTAAAATTTATTTTTGCCTTATCTCTTTTCATTATCCTTACTAATTTCACTTAAAAGACATTGTTTGGTCTTCAATAAAGAATGAAAAAATATTCAAATATTACATTTGATGATGTTGATATACTAATCTTTTATCTTAGAATACTTCCCAATAGTCCCTTTTTTAATACTTGTATGTTTTCTTGAAATACAAAAGAATAAATTATGTAGGATGAATGCTGCTCATTATGTAAATATGCAGTCACTGATTGCTTGAGACAAGTAAATCTTAGCTTTTTCATTCTTAAACAATTTGTTATAAAAAGTACATCTAGTGTTTGAATATCCCCACAATTTCTAGTGGAGTTTCTGTTCATAAAAATGTGATGATATCACATATATCCTTCCAAAAATCCTTCCTATATAAAATCTTGAGAAATTTAGATACAGCTTTTAGCTTTCCATCATCCACAATGTGTACATTGTTCTTGTACATTTATCCTCATCCTTCGAATATATCGTTGCAAAGGCATGCATGAATTTTGAAGGTTTGAGAAATGCCTTATATACTTAGGTCCACATATACTATGACCTGATTTCCCAAGACTCTCTGGTCTATATCATAGTACAACATATAACCAATCACCAGCTTGGGACCATTCATGACCTCCAAGAATACAATGGCTAAATGTAAGTCGTTTGCCACTGTCTTCGTGCTTAGACACGAATTTTTCTGTCAAACGTCCCAAGTGTGTGTTAGTGATAGTTCTATACTTAGAATAAATTTCCTCGATGAGGAAGAGGTCCAAGGAATTCTTGCCTGATTTCCCCGGCACATTTACTCATGTTTCCTTTGTATATGTGTAATCACTTATCTGATATATAAAATATTTTGGGGTGAGATTCTACTTGTATGAATTCTTATTTTAGAATCTCTACATTAAGACACTTTAACCATAATTCTACTTCCTCTCGCAAATTTTACAATTGAACTCTACCACTTTTGACCTGCAGTAATTTCACAAACCATGCGAAAATTTAGAATTAGGGTTTATAAGATACGTACTCGTACTCCACAATGCAAATTAATTCCTACTGAACCCAACGAGGAAACATATTAAAATGTTCACATATGGTAACACGTTAAACACCCATAAATTTCCTCTGCGGCATGGTTATAGAGGAAGAAGTAACATGAATATACTGATAAAGAAATTGAACCTTCTAAAAGTGAAACCAATGAAAGCAGAAATCCGCGGAGTCTACGCCCAACCAGATAAACTAAAATTCTAATACAAGTGTCTTTAATGTTTGCATACGGACCTTCATTGAACTTAAATATAGATTAAACGTGCTTCGTTACATAAGAAAATGTTTGCATTATAATTTCCCTAGTGCTATCCTCACCAGAACGTAGAGAAATATGAAGTACACTTCAACATTGCATAGTAATATTCCTTCATACGGGTAATACGTTAGATTAAATTACCATTACTTCTGCAAAACTTGTTTTCTTGACTCTCACAGGTTGTGAATAAAATAAGCTCAATTATAACTGATCCTTCAAGTTTGCACCTCTATCCAGTTCAGTTGGACAGGTGTCCTTTCGTGAGGAATCAAAAGTTGTGTAAATGTATATTCAATTAAGGTTGTGTGAATTACTATTTATGAAATATAGATCAAAGGGCTTTACTCAATAGCTATACAATTGAATTATGATAGCAATATCACAATTTGACTTGATGTGAAAAATATCTGCTACTTATCTAAGAATGTCTGGTTCAACTAATCCTAGATATTTTGAGGTCATTAGATAGCTATGTCATATCGCAGGCGTTTCAAACTGATGTGAACTTTCAACTACATGTTTAGTTTAGTAGGAACCAAAACTCTCATAATGAATAATAACATTTTTGTCATAATTAATTTTATCATACTTGCTAGATTACTTATGTAAATTGGGAGGGGATGCAGGGACTTCTAACACTCATAATGTTTTATTTGGTTGTCTATTTTGACTGAAATTTTACAAGCACACAGATGCCAATAGAATCTATTGTATTGGACCAAATCTTGACACATTTCTAGGGTTGAATTCTACCATATAAGGCCTCAAAATAAACTTTTACTATTTTTGGGGGATTTTTTCAATTTTTTATTTTTCAATAATTTTCTTCTTATGCATGTAGTTGCTTGATGTCATCCCAACTAAATCTAAATAATTGGAAACTTTCGCAGCTTTTAGAGTAGTTTTAGAAATTAATGAAAATGACAAAAAATGATTTTTATGAAAATATGCCAAAAAAGGTAATTTTCATATGGTAGTTAAATTAGTGTTTTCTCTCATTGGAGAAGGAGAATAGTTTTGAAGAATAATGAAGCAACATTGACTTTTGAATCAAATTGTATTTTTTGACTTTCATTTAAGATTCTTGTTAACGGGTTAAAAATTTGGTTACATCAATAAAATTGTTTAGCTCTTTTAGAAGACATGAATATTCTAAATAAAATTAGATGGTATTTGTCTAATAATAGAGGTTCTTATTTTTCTAAGAGAATATATGGGATATTTTGAAAACAGGTACAATAATTTTTTCCTATTTTCTTCCCCATTTTATTCTTGTTGATATATTTTCTTTATTTACATGTTTAAAGTAGAGTATGTTCAATCAAACTTATCCTACAAAAATCTAAAGTATCAACAATCACCTTGTAATAACAAAATCTTATCTCCTACTAAGTAGTTCTTGCAGAACAAAGACTTATGGTGCATAATTCCTTATGGAGATTATAAATTTCAATTCAAGAGAGGAACAATATTTAAGAAACTAAATTGTTGTATTGTATGCCACTTTTTGACCTATCTTTACTGTCTAAGGAAGGCTTGATGATAAATTTATAAGGTTATTTTTTATACTTTGGGTGACCTAGACTTTAGAGGTGGTCTATTTCAATATGCAACCTTATGTGTATTCCTAGGGTATCCATGAATCCAATTTGCATGCATACAACATGTTATTCCTCTCTTTATTTTACATGTCATAGTGAATTATTTAGATGATATAAATACATATATGGATTATATTTAGATTTATCAAACTATACCAATCCTTATAGTTATCAAACTATACTTGTGGATGTTGTCTAACATTTATTTTCACACATTCAACATAAAAATTATGAATGGTATGTTATTATTCCTCCAAATTTAATTTATTCATAGGTTAACTTTTGATATCAGATCTTTTATTATCCTTGTTTGACCCTAAATTTAATGAAAATGTCAATACCTTTGCACAATATTTTAAATGATTAGATATTTCAAGAGTATTATGAATGATAATGTTGTTTGGAGACATAATATGTGTTTATATCTTATTGACTATGTTGGTTTTCATGTGATGTTGTATTTATAATGAACTTTAATAGGTTAATACTAATATAATTATCTTGTATTTATCATATGATCGGTCTTATGTGAATAAGCAAGTATATAACTATTTAAATAGTATTTATTGAATTAATTATTTTATTATGATAAATCATAAATGATTACAATATGATTATCGTATGTAGTTATTGAAGATGATATTTTTTTTAAACAATGGTTGATACATGTTAGGAATATTTATAGATGCATTAGATATTCTTATCTCTAATGACATACTGAGACTTTTATTTTAGTGAGAAAGTAAATGGCCAATTAAATTTTGTGGGCATATAGCTAGTCATTTTGTGATTTTATCCTTGATTTCCTATCTTGATTCTTATATGATAACATAGATCTTATGTTCTTGTATTATAAAAATATTGTTTATATGTTTACGTTTTAATGCATTTTCTGACATAGTTAATTGCAAGAAAACGTTAATTCTTGATTTTGTAAATTATTATGATTTTTTTTAAAAGTCTATGTTGTTTTATGAAAATTAAATTAAGTTATCAAAATCCAAAATGGTTCCTAGTGCAATGTATAGGAGCAAGGTGTTTCTTATACCCTAAAAAAACATTATATTGTGTGTCTTTTATATAGACATTTGATTGACCCCTTTTGAGATGTGACCATAATGGGAGTTGACTAGAGTAGTTGCAAGGAAATTTCTTTTGTTATTTTTCTTTATTCTCCACTTTAATGAGGATGTAATATAGCCATTGTCAAAAAAGTGAATTGATTATCAGAAATGAAATCTAACTAAGATTTAATGTGTCATATTGATTATGAATTATCTTAGTTTAGATTATGCTAGACTAATTGAAGATAATTTGTTTGATTTTATTTATAATTATTCATTTAGTACATAGAATTAGTCATTCATGAAACCTCTAACCTTTTTTGTTCTTTGATTTGGACCTTTAGGTCTATGATCAATTTCTCATCATCTCTAGCTTATATCCTAATTTATCTTTAAATGTCATTTCCTATACAATTTTTTCATTCGTATTTTAATCTCCATTTCAACACATAATAGTTCTTCCATAATATCCACATGATCATCATCATTTTTTGAGTTCACATTTTTAACATCATGTCTTGCGGTATTCAACGATGTGGAGAGATCTTTAATTTTCATCATCACTTCCATAGGGATAATGATTATCATCATTTGGTGAGTCAAAGTCTTATGTAGAGTAGAATCTCTTCTTTGTTTCTAAAATTTCTTCTTCTAGTGAATGAACTTCTTATAGTTCATATGAGATTCCTTCACATCCTTATTATGTGATCTTTATGAAAACTTGGCTACTACATTAACTACTTCACCATTAAAACATTTGAATGGTAACTTACCTTAAAGACTTCCAAGAACCACTTTGAAACGTCCAAATAAATTTAGTATCTTCTTGATCATTTGAGTAATCAGTAGAGTAATATTATTCAATTTTCTTAGATATCTCAAATGTGGGCTCTTTCTTGAGAATTTATCTTTAGTAATTCTCATCTCATAAGTAGTTAGAATTCCACCTACTTCATTAATAAGAAAGATATTCAAACCTTTAAATTCTTCAATAGAAAAATATTTTGAATCAAATATTTTGGCGGGGGGAGGGGGATTTGAATACCATTTTCAGAATCATACCTTCTTTGATTTTCTCACCAAGTCATGTAATGACATTATTAATGTAATACCCCAAAAATGGGCTATAGGTTCATTAACCTCCCACATCATCAAATCAAATGAAATCGACATCAAAGTCTTTACTTAAGGCACATCTGCAAATCAATTTATTGAAACCCTAATTGATTTTATCTTAATTATGCATCAAGGAACATTCCTTGAATATTCCTAATCTATCTAAATTATCCTAATTAAATATTATTTAGCGATAAATGTCACTATTTATCCTAAAATTGATTAATTAAATATTGAATTAATTAATTTAATTTTGCCACTTAGTTATTTAATTAGATTTAATTTCATTTATTCCTAATTAATATTATTTAATTTTGACAATAAACAAAAAATCCAATGAATAATCAGTTGAATTCTTATTTAATTGATAAAATCCAGTTGTCAATATTTAATAATATAGTTAGAATAAAAGTTTGATTTAATAATTTCTCAACCCATAAATTAGTTATTTTAAAACTCAAGATCAGTTAAGTTGAGAATAAATCACTTTAATTTTAAATTCATTCATATTAAATCATGCACAATCAGAAAAGTAGTCAACTTTAAATCAATTTTCAATTTCAAATTGTTAATTTTCTAAACTCGACATCTGATGATGAGTTGAAAAAGTGAATTAAAACTCTATTTTGAGATAAAAAGTGCTTTTGCATGATTTTATGAGTTGATCTATAACTAATTTCTTGTTAACTCAAAAATCAACCTGAGTTTATGAAGAGTGATTTATGGCTTTTCTCAATGCATCCTCAAGCCCTGATTTTCTATAAAATCAAGGCTCAGCTCCTCACAAAAGGATCCTTCGAATTTGCATTCTTATTCTAGCGAATTTGCATTTGAAGAATCAAGCTTTTGCGAACAAGGCGATTGTGAGATTTTTGTTATTATTTTTGAGGGTTCATATCATTCATTCATTCATAGCATATCATTGTTAGATCAATTTGCTTATCATTCCAGTTCATCCTAGACTAGTTTCATATCAAGTTTTTCATCTTATTGCATACAAAATCCAAAAAAATAGATTAATTTACATTGATCTTCATTACTTTCATCATTTTAAATCCTTCATTTAGGTGATGCATTGTCATTGATCTCGGTCTAAATCTGAGAATACCATACTCGCACCTACTAGAAGGTAGTAAATTGCCTGGTTACCTTAGTTTCTTTATACTACAGATTTCTTGATTTGCTAACCTCTAATGTTTTACTGAACTGTTGTGTCTATCGCTAGGTACAATTTTCACACACACATTTATGGTGCCCACCATGGGGCCCTAAAACGGGTTTCCATTCATCTTCTAACAATTTCTATGAATTTTCTATCATTTTATATAAAAATTGTGATTTTTACTTTTTGTCCATACATTTTTTGTACGAGTTTTGACAAAGTATCATGCCAGGACTCCCTCATTGTCGTACGACAGTTAGTGTTTTCAAGAATCATGCCGTTTCTTATAGATTGTCATTTCAGGACTACTCTGTCATGTGTGCACAAACCCACTGTCATATTGTGCTTGGAGTGTCGTACGGGAGGTAGCCCATTATCGTACGAGTTTTGGTACTCGAGATTCAATTGACGTATCAAATTTTTAGTTTGTCTTCCAGATTTGATTTTTGGATTTGGACTAACAACTAACCCTAACAATTAAGATCTTCTATTTCTAATTGGTACTTGCTAATTCTGATTGGAAAAGCGTAACAAAAATTACAAAATAGGTAAAATCTACTAAGCATGTTGCGAAGGAACTCAGGTATTCTACTGCATCTGATAACATTTCAATTTGGGACATAAAATGAACATCTCACGTGTCTGGCTTGGGTGTCTTTACTGATTTCATAAATCATACTTCAGTTTTGGTCTTGAAAACAAACATAGATTTTCTTTCTGCATATCTGTTACACATAGTAATTAGGCCCTATGAATGCTATTTGTGGAGTTCTTGAGAGAGTGGGCTTCATTCACTTGTTTTGCATGTGAAGCTCTTCTCAAAGATAGATCCCCTTATAGGTAGGGAGGATATTGTGATTATCTCACGTTCTACTTGGTTTGGTCCTCAACTTCGATCGGTATGTTCTCTCTTGGTCCCATTTATAGAGCTCGATAGACATTGTTGTTGACATTAAAAATCTTGGTGAGGTGGTTTCAATCTTAGCACGTCAAAGAATCTATCTACTATGTTTGGGTAAAAGTGAAAAGGCTAGAGGATTATGCTCTACTCCCTTTTTGGGTATTATCAGAAACTTAGATCCTTGAATTTGGACCAAGTACCAATGTGGTCTATTTTTTGTCACCTTTAGAGAGGGTTAACTGTAGTGGGCATTCCCTTTATTAGGTCAACCATGTGGATGGAACCTTAAGCGGTAATAGCCATTTTCACTACGGTAGCAACAACCGCTATATAAATGTCTTTGTGGAAGAAATCTCCATAGGTGTAGTCTCTTTTTGGGCTGTCAGATCTCCTCAGCAGCTCCTAATTCATTAAATTCTTGGACTGCGTCAAAACCCTAGTGTGCCTGGATTGGATTTCACCCTCTTGAGATTACAAAAGTTGCAGAGTCAGACCATTACTAAAAACCCTAGTGAGGCCAAATTTTTATTTTCTAGGACTATGTGCGTGATTGGAATTTTTTTGAGAACATACACAAATAGAACTTTTAGGGATTAGAACAATAAGTCAATTATTTATGTGCAAGGTTGCTTTGTCCCTTGCTCATTATTTTTAGACGTTCTTGAAATCCCTTGCTGCTTGTTCTGCGTGCTTGATATCTACTTGGTTACTTGAAATGAACAAATCCGAGATGAACTATTACACAAATATTCAAACTTGGATAGGAAATTTTGCAAACAATTTGATATTAAAAAACTAAAAAATTGCAAATCTGAAGCAAAAATTGTTGGAGATTTGCCAGCAGGCTAGTACTGACTGTATGTTTGTCATTGATGACAACATATGGAAAGTACCATGCGTAGAAGTCTTATGTAGTAATATTTCAGTATATGTATCATGTGTTAGATTTGATAAGCATCAAATCTTCCCAAGAACACCTGCATGCAAAGACTGCTACAAGAATGAAGACAGAAGAGAGACAGAAAGCTATGGCGGCCAATAGGCCAGAGACTGCAAAACCATGTTGCAAGAAAATAATCTTCTATTAACAATGATGAAAATAATACAATCTCCTTATGAATTACAAAGAGGGAATCCTTATAAAAGGATACCAAAACCCTAAAGGTGAAAACCCTAAAGAATAATGAGATGCCTAAGTCTAACTTAAGTGTAGAGAATAATAGACTAATAATTAAATAAATTAATTATTAGCTATAATATGACTACTCTAACACCCCCCCTTAAGTGTAACTTAGGGAGAAGCTAAACAACTAAGGACTAAAGGATGCATGAAAACAAAAATGCATGAAAGAGCTATGGGTCCTGGCAACAAGGCCTGATCAGGTACCCAAGTACAATAAAATAAACTAGATGAAGGAAACAAAGCCTCCAATCTAGGGAATGTCCCAAAGAAAGGAACAAGAAAGAGCATGAAGCATGTCTGAAAACTCTGTCAGAAGATACTGCTGGAACCCCCACTGAAGTGCATGACCAGGTAGAGAAGACAAGTGTCTGAAGAGCTGATCAATCGAACCAGGAAGCAATAGAACCAACAGGTGAACCCCCCCATAATGCTGAACTGGGAGAGGTGACAGGAACACTGAAATGCGATGCCAAAAAATAGCTGCAGAAGAGGAACCAGGAACACCAACAGTGCAACAGAAGCACACACACAAGATAAAGGGCGGTGTCATAGACACAGTCTACATGGGCTAATGTCATGGAAGGTACACTCACTTGACAAGAGTGGATGCGCCTATAGTGGCAAATGCATCAGAATCCCCCCATGGCACTTTATAACTGAGTGCGAATACTAAAACTGAACCAGGTGAAAAAGATCCCAGAAATGCAGAAGAGGGCACTTTATCTTAGTGCGTTTACAGAACAAAGATACATCAGAAAGAGCATGCAAGCTTAGAAGTCAGAAAGAAGAGTGCACTAAGAAACCAGAAGAAGAGATCCCCGAACCTGTAGAACCAAGCACACCACCAGAGGGCATAAACTGCATAACTCGAAGGAGTGAAAACCTGGAGCATAATCTGGAAGAAATACCTCTGCCACTGAATAGTACACAGAATCAGCTTTTCGACGATATCTCGTTTGCCAAAAAAGGAGTCCGGAAGAGCCAGATATGACTCTCGGAAGGCAAAAAGAGATATCAGACTTCAACAGCAAAAAATGCTATTGAAATGGCAGAACCCAAAACCCTAACCTCCATCATCAAAAAGAGCTCGGAAAGAGCTTTCCGACGATATAAAGAAGTCAGAAAACCGATACCGTATGCACAAGATACGGCCAAAAAACCCAGCTACCCCTAGAAAAAGCTCTAAAGGACAAAAAAAATATATTTTTTAAGCCCCGGGGGCTGGAATTACAAAGCCCCTGGGCACATGGCGCACGCAGGGGGCTGGAGCTGGAGCTCCCGGTCGGTCATATGACCGGCCGCTGGCAATAGAGCCCACGGGGGCAGCAAAAGGCCGCAACCGGCGGGGCGGAGCTCCGGAGCGGCGACCGGGCGGAGGAGCCAGCGGAGCAGGGGCCGCGGAGGGCGGTGGAGCCGGGAGGAGCCAGCGGAGCAGGGCCGTGGAGGGCGGCAGAGCCAGGAGGCGGCGCAGAGGAGCGAGGGCCGTGGAGGGCAGCGGAGCGGCGGCGGGGGCCTGAGTGGCCCGAGGCGGCGGAGCTGTGGAGGCCGGAGGGGCCGCTGCCGGTAGCGGCGGAGGCCGGAGCCCGCAGACGGTTGTGGTGGTGCGCGGGCGGCGCAGTGGCGGAGCGCCCCAAAAATGCCGAAAAACCAATGTTTTTTTATTTTTTTTGAGACTTCCGCCTCGGTTTCTGTGCCGTACGGCACAAGAACCAAAATTTGTTTTTGCCTCCAGAGTCCAGATGTCCAAAATGGACAAGTTTTATATGTATTCTGGGGTTTTTGGGCGCTCTGAGCTCAATGGAGATGTCCGTTTGAGCTCAAAGTGACCAGAAACAAAACCCAAAACAAAAAAATACATAAAAAACCTCTGAACCCTTGGAAACCTTCTACTTCTGGCACGCTTCAATGAAACTCGAACAGCGAACAACAGGAGAGCTCTGATACCATGTTGGATTTGATAAGCATCAAATCTTCCCAAGAACACCTGCATGCAAAGACTGCTACAAGAATGAAGATAGAAGAGAGACAGAAAGCTATGGCGGCCAATAGGCCAGAGACTGCAAAACCATGTTGCAAGAAAATAATCTTCTATTAACAATGATGAAAATAATACAATCTCCTTATGAATTACAAAGAGGGAATCCTTATAAAAGGATACCAAAACCCTAAAGGTGAAAACCCTAAAGAATAATGAGATGCCTAAGTCTAACTTAAGTGTAGAGAATAATAGACTAATAATTAAATAAATTAATTATTAGCTATAATATGACTACTCTAACATCATGGACATGATATCAACATGATATCATGGGTGCAGAGGTTAACTATTAATATAAATAGTTATATTGCAGCTGGTGTCAGTAGTGTTCCTAACAGAGTAACAGACAGTGTTCTGTGTATGGTTTTTCGTACAGTTATCATGGAGCCTTGCACGCTTGGATATATGTTGAATACATGTTAATGATGTTTTATTTATGGATGCATATTCTGATGATGAATGCAAGTGAAGTTATGCAGTCGCTATTCGCCAGTAGCAGTTTCACGTATTTGTTCAGAAGAGCCGACAAATATTTTATTGGTTCTTGAGTTGCGCCTATCTTGAGGGTATGCACCCTTGAAGTTAAGCTTGGAGAAGTGTTATTGATGTTTAATTAAGAGGGCATAAGATAATTTAGCCTACAGAGAAAGTTCCAGTTGTTTTGGTAGAGCTGACAGTGTGTAGCGTGCATCTATAATTATTTTATTAGACAGCTCCCAGAATGTGTTGCATGCATAGTTGAGCCAACAGAATGTTTATTTGAGTTTGTTATAATTTCTCTAATATTCTTTCAAGATGGTTCTAACAGGACAAATTGATTATATCATTTGGAGGAAAGATATTTATAGGCAGTCATTTGTGATTTCTTGAGTGTGGTTCATGGTTGATTAAGCAGAGTAGAGTAGAGTGTGTGATGTGTTGAGGCTTCAGAAGAAGGTCTATGTGACCAAGTAAAGTATTTGTGCTATTCATTGGAACTGATCTAGATAGCATGTCAAAGTGTAGTTCACCAAGATCCAGATATAGTGTGTATCTGTTATTCAGAAAGTTGTAGCGTTCACCCACTTGAGCAGTGAGCTCTCAGATAGTGTGTCCTCTCCCCTAACAGGGACAATTGTAAAAGACTCCTAACAAGGTTCGACCCTTGACTAGGTCTACTGTACTTAATATATGGTAAAGCTACTCCTAACAGGGTAAAGGATCTTCTAACAAGGATCATTATACACTAGTATAGAATATTAGCGGGTATGAAGTCCCACTAGGGTTTTTACCTATTTGGGTTTCCCCGTAACCAAAATATTGGTGTTGTGTTCAAGTGTTCTTTAATTGTGTTTATGTTTTATGTTTAAGTATACTTAATTGGATAAAGAATTGAATCTTGTAGATAACTGATTCACCCCCCCCTCCCCCCCTCTTAGTTATCTCTTGGGACTATTCCTAACAATTGGTATCAGAGCCAAGTGCCTCAAAGAGAAAGTTTAACAGCTTGAGGTTGATCAGATGGCGTACTTCAGGAAACAGAGTCCTAAGTTTGATGGAGAGAATTATCTTGATTGGAAGAACAAGATGGTGACTCATTTGGAATGCGTTGCTTTTGAATTTTTTAATGTAACTATCAAAGAAGCCAAGATTCCTACCTTAGAAGACCTTACAAAAGATGATTCTACTGAAGCATAAAAGGAATTATTTCATCATAATTCTATTGCTAAAGAAGCCCTTATCAGCACCCTATCTGATGGTGAATTTTCAGAAGTAAAATAGATAGATACAACCCACAAAATATGGAAGCACCTAGAAGACATATTTGAAGGAAACAAACAAGAAAAGGATGCACGTAGAAAGACATGGAAGAAAAGGTACAATGCATTAGAGATGCTACCAAAGGAAAACATCAAAACCTATAATCAAAGGATTAATGAAGCAGTTGTTGGAATTAGGAACAATGGTGGAGAAATTTTAGAGGACATTATGGACAAGTTAATGACTACTCTTACTCTAGAATATGAAAGCAAGATTAACATCCTTGATGAGACCATGCAGCTTACATCAAATTTTAAGAGAGAGACCTTGATCAACAAAATCTCCACTTTTGAGATTTCAAGATTGAAGACAGAACCAAAGAGTGAGATAGCTTTCAAAGCAATAGTTCATGGTAAGAAATCTGCAAACACTTCTGGTAATTCTGATGATGATGATGAAGAGAAAACATTAGATGATTTTATTGCTATGATTTTCAAAAGAGAAAAGAAAGGAAAATGAAAATATGAAGGTTAATTACCATTTAAGTTCTTTTTATGTAATAAGATTGGTCACTTTGCATCAAAGTGTCCCACTAGAGCTAGAAAATTCAAAAAGGATTACAAGCCTAAGTATTCTAAGGAATGCTACTATGCTGGAGATGGAGTTTGAGATGAAGAATCTAGTGAAGAAGAAATTGGATTCATTGCTATTGAAGACAAAATGAATAACAAGACAATTCATGTAGAAAAGAAAGAGAATCAAGAACTAGCATTGATTTCACAAGCTCACATAAGGACAGACTAGATTTTAGATAGTGGTTGCTCACATCACATGATAGGTGATAAAGGCAGGTTTGTTCATTTGTACAAATACAATGGGGGTATGGTCAAATTTGGAGGCAACACTCCTAAACCTATAGTTGGTAGAGGAGGCATCACTTTGGATGGAAAGAAAAGTACTGATGATGTTCTTTATGTTGATGGTTTGAAACATAACCTTCTCAGTGTTGGACAACTACTTGGAAAAGGCTATCAGTTGGAGTTCAAAGATGGTGTTATGATTGCATCAGGCACAAAGACAAGCGATAATGTTTTTCAACTCAATTCAGAAGCAAGTTGTTTTGTTGCTAAAGTTGATGACAGTTGGTTATGGCATAAAAGACTATGTCATATCAATTCTGATAACATAGCAAAGATAAGAAATGTTAAGGCAATAAGAGATCTACCT
This sequence comes from Chamaecyparis obtusa, assembly GCA_027943335.1. NCBI lineage: Eukaryota > Viridiplantae > Streptophyta > Pinopsida > Cupressales > Cupressaceae > Chamaecyparis > Chamaecyparis obtusa. Next base: position 13,862 of record BSBK01015126.1, read on the forward strand.
AGCATAGAAAAGCTAGTTGATACTATATGCAGGGAATGTGTGATGGGAAATCATGTAAGAAATTCATTCAGGAGCAAGCAGAATTCAGCAGAGAATAAGTTGGATCTGATTCATATAGACCTATGTGGTCCAACTCAAACAAGATCATACTTGTTGGAAATATAGATGGAGTAACTAAGAGGGGGGGGGTGAATCAGTTAAACACAAAAATATTACCACAGATCCCTTAGATTGTTTATTAATTGATTTATTGTTGTCACTCGGTAAACATACAGAGAAATGCTGAAACTTAGTTATTGCAGTGAATACTAATTATAACTGTTCTTAAGTATTCATCAATGATTAACATGCATACATAACGAAAATAACATGAATACAAGAGATACTAGATTTAACATGGAAACCCAATATGGGAAAAACCACAATGTAACTAGTTACTATTTTTCACTCTTCTGAAGTGAGCCCTGTTAGGAGCCAACCCGGTTAAAGGTTACAAAACACACTGTTAGGTGTGACCTTGTTAGAGGATTTAATCACCCTGTTAGGAGTGGCCTTGTAAGAGGTCTTTGAAACAATTCAGTAGAACTGTCACCTTGTTAGAGGATTTACAAAATGACTGTTAAACCAACTCTGTTAAGAGATTTTGAAATCACTGTTGCAATGGTAAGAAAGTAACAATGAAGTGACCTAAATAATGATGCAACTGATTTGCTGATTACAGATCTTTGTTCTGCTTCACTAGATCCTTCCTGATCAAATATATCTCTACTAATCCTCAAGGATATCTAACCATCCTTCAAAATTCTCTCACACTTTCCTTTAAAATGATTTGCATGTTCGCTCATCCATACACTCTTCCTCTTTTACACTTGTCCACACTTTTACTCTTTTCCACTTGCACACTTTTAATTCACAACTTGACCTTCTATATATACCATTCATATTGTCCATTCACATTGTCAAGTCGGCACTAATAATCATTACAAACATTAACACTCATTACAACAATCGGCTTGAATAAACAAACGTTATTCCTCAAATTAACAAAATTCTTTACTGGGCCGACCTTGTTCGGTAAACACTAATCCGAAAAGAATTCCTTTGGTGACCGAGTGAACTCGGTTACCACTGCAAATTCTACAACATCCTTTGAAGACCGAGAGATCTCGATAAACACATAAAACCATCTTGCTGACCAACTAAGCTCGGTAATCACTGGGAACTACTTTGCTGACTGACTGAGCATGATAAGTGATATGACATTTGTGTGACATCAAAGAAAACACATAATTAACCCAACAATCTCCCTCTTTAGCATTGATGGCAACACAACATGTCATAGCACAATGAAATTTCATAGAAAACATAGAGTAAGGAACATATCCTTAGCTTCATTCTGATTCTCATCTATGAGAACTCCCTCTGTCAGCAAACTTCTCTTTCTGACTGAAAACTCTCGTTCTTAACTTCTCAAACTCTTCGAGAAAACTCTCCCTCTTAGAAATCTTAAGAAATTTCTTGAAATATGACAGCAAACTCTCCCTCTTTGACAACACATGCCAAAGACAACACATACCAGGTGAATAGCAATGTACCTTGAGTACTGATTCATATGCAATGATTCCTTGACTAAGCTACATCAACTGACTGATCTTCAATATGCTTTGGTTGATGCATCACTAAAACTTTAGTTAGTGAGCCTCAGATAGGGGAATGACCCCTAACTTACCTCTTAGATACAAGAATGCATCCTTAGGTAGTGGCTTGGTGAATATATCTGTAATCTGTTCTTTTGTATGAATATATTCCAATCTGATTTCCTTGTCCTGCACCAATTCTCTAACAAAATGATATTTTATAGCAATGTGCTTGGTTTTGGAATGCATGAATTCAACCTTGAATCCAATGTTGATTAGCTGAGCTACACTTAGAAGATTATGCTTTATTCCTTCAACCCAATATGCATTATCACATATAAGTTCTTTGGTTTATGAGATTTGTCCTCTTCCTTTTATGCAACAAGGTTCATTGTTTCCAAACCTTACATTACCACCATCATAGTCTTCAAGGTGTTCAAACTTTTTTCTATCACCAGTCATATGATGTGAACATCCACTGTCTATGATCCATGTATCATTTTTTCTTACATGAGAGATAAGTGCCATCTTATCTTCATCATCATCAGATTCATCTTTTACAGCAATGTAGACATTTTCATCTTCACTATTATCAAAATCCTTAGCCATAAAACATGTTTTCTTACCTTTATCCTTGAATGATTTGAAATTCTTTCTGCCATTGTACTTGTGACCTTTCTTCTCATCCTTGCTTTGCTTGTTTGGGCACCTAGCTTCAATATGACCAATTTCTTCACATGAAAAATAGATTAAGGGAGTTTTACCTTTGTATTTACCTCTACCTCTAGTATATTTCTTTACAAGTAATGCTTCAATAACTTCAAGATCACTATCAGAACTTTCCTCTGATTCTTCTTCACTCTCTGACTAGATGTCCTTTATTTTCTTGCCCTTCTTAAGTGAAAGTTTGGCCTCAAATGCTGATTCAATATTTTTGGAAGTTGGAACATAGTTGTCATAGTTATCCAACTCAAAGGCTGTCAATCTTCCCACTAAAGCATCCAAAGTTATATTGTGATTTTCTTCACATCTTCTTTCTTGAATAGCAGATACTCTTATTGCATAGATAGGGAGTAATGTTATGAGAACCTTACTTATAATAGTTTCATCCTCAATTTTTCCTCCAGAAGCTCTAATTGCATTAACACTTGCCTTGATCCTTTCAACATATTTTGCAATGTTTTCATCTTCTCTCATTTTCATTTGATCAAACTGTCCTCTTAGGCTTTCTGCTTTGGCTATCTTCACATTGTCATCACCGCCATAAATTTTATTCAGCTTGTTCCACATTGCATAAGCAATTGTGCAGTCTTTGATCTCATCAAATTCTTCATAGCTGAGAGCTGATGCAATGTCTATCATCATGGTGTTATGGTTCTTTTTCTCTGCAATGTCTTCAACAGTTAATGTGCCAGTAGGAGCTGTATATTCTCCATCAAGATATTTTCATCCTGAATCACCAATGGAAGCCAGATGAAGTCTCATGAGACCTTGCCATGCTAAAAATTTATCTCTGTTAAGCCTTGGAATTTCTCTCTTGTAAGACATCCTGATCTTTCGCTTAGGTCCTTGAAACCCTTCCTACAAGCACCAACAGCTCTGATACCAATTGTTGGAAATATAGATGGAGTAACTGAGAGGGGGGGGGTGAATTAGTTAACCACAAAAATATTACCACTGATCCCTTAGATGTCTTATTAATTCATTTACTGCTATCACTTAGTAAACATACAGAGAAATGCTGAAACTCAGTTATTGCAGTGAATATTAATTATAACTGTTCTTATGTATTAATCAGTGATTAACATGCATACATAAAGAAAATAACATGAACACAAGAGACACTAGATTTAACGTGGAAACCCAATATGGGAAAAACCACCAATGTAACTAGTTATTGTTTTTCACTCTTCTGAAGTGAGCCCTGTTAGGAGCCAACTCGGTTAAAGGTTACAAAACACACTATTAGGTGTGACCTTGTTAGAGGATTTAATCACCCTGTTAGGAATGGCCTTGTAAGAGGTCTTTGAAACAATTCAATAGAACTCTCACCTTGTTAGAGGATTTACAAAATGGCTGTTAAACCAACTCTATTAAGATATTTTGAAATCATTGCTACAATGGTAAGAAAGTAACAATGAAGTGACCTGAATAATGATGCAACTGATTTGCTGATTACAGATCTCTGTTTTGCTTCACTAGATCCTTCCTGATCAAATATATCTCTGCTGCTCCTCAAGGATATCTAACCATCCTTCAAAATTCGCTCACACTTTCCTTCAAAATGATTTGCCTGTTCTCTCATCCATACACTCTTCCTCTTTTACACTTGTCCACACTTTTACTCTTTTCCACTTGCACACTTTTAATTCACAACTTGACCTTCTATATATACCATTCAGATTGTCCATTCACATTGTCAAGTTGGCACTAATAATAATTACAAACATTAACACTCATTACAATAGTCGGCTTGAATAAACAAACTTTATTCCTCAAATTAACAAAATTCTTTACTGGGCCGACCTTGCTCGGTAATCACTAATCCAAAAAGAATTCCTTTGGTGACCAAGTGAACTCAGTTACCACTGCAAATTCTGCAACATCGTTTGAAGACCGAGAGATCTCGGTAAACACAAAAAACCGTCTTGCTAACCGACTGAGCTCGGTAATCATTGGGAACTACTTTGTTGACCGACTGAGCATGATAAGTGATATGACATTTGTGTGACATCAAAGATAACACATAATTAATCCAACACATACTATGGTGAAAATTATTTCATTTTGTTTGTTGATTATTATACTAGGATGATGTGGGTTGCATTCTTACAAGATAAGTCAGAAGTTTTTGAGAAATTCAAAATATTCAAAGCTAAGGTTGAGAATGAATTTGGACTAAAGATAAAATGTCTAAGATCAGATAGAGGAGGAGAATTCACTTCTAATAGATTCTATGAGTATTGTGAAGAACATGGCATATAGAGATAGTTAAGTGCACCTAGAACCCCTTAGTAGAATGGAATTGCAGAAAGAAGGAATAGGATCATTCTTGATATAGCGTGCACCATTATGATAGAAGGAAAAGTTGCACACACCTATTGGAGAGATGCAGTCAATACAGTAGTCTATACCATCAATAGAATTCAATTGAGGCTAGGCACTGACAAAACACCATATGAGCTACGGTTTGGTAATGTTCCCATAGTAAAATACTTCAGAATCTTTGGAAGCAAGTGATACATCAAGAGGGATGAATCAGTAGGCAAGTTTGATGCAAGAAGTGATGAAGGTATTTTTCTTGGTTACTCTACTAAAATTAAAGCTTATAGATGTTTCAATTTAAGATTGGAGAAAATCATTGAAAGTGCTCATTGTTAGAGTAGTCTTATGTTAGCTGCTTCTTCTTTGTGACAGTCTTGCATGCAGGTGTTCTTGGGAAGATTTGCGTTTGTCAAATCTAACATGGTATCAGAGCCATCTTGTTGCTCACTGTTTGTGTTTTTGTTGAAGTGATTCAGAAGCAAGACGTTATTTTTTGTTTCTTTTTTGCCTGCAAAAAAGAAAAAAAAAATTTTGGGAGTATTTTGAGCAAAAACGGATGCTGCCATTGCGCTCAGAAGGTCCGGGAGAGTCAAAAATCATATAAAGCTTGTCCGCTTTGGACACCGGGGCCTCTGGGGAATTTTTTCGGCCTCCTACGGGCCGTACGGGCTCGAAAATCGAGAAAAAATTCTCGAAAAATGTGAAAATCACGCTTTTTAGGGCTCCCACGGGCACTGCCGCCAGCGCGCCACCCGCAGCGGCCACAGGGCAGCGCGCCACCAGCGCGCCCCCACCGCGCCACCGGGGCCAGCCACCGCCCGTGCCGCCACCGCCATCGGCAGCCACCGCTCCGCTGCAGCGCCACTCTGCGGCCTCCGCCGCCCTCGGCCCCGCCGCCCGCGCCCTCCGCTCCGCCGGCCCGCCCACCGCCGGCACCAGCGCCGCCTCCCGGCCCCGCTCCGGCCCGCCCAGCCGCCGCCCGGCCCGTTTCAGCCCCCGCGGGCTCCTATTCGCAGCAGCGCGGTCATATGACCGACCAGGGGCTGCGGCCCAGCCCCCGGCGCGCGCCATGCGCCCGGGGGCTCATTTTTTTTAGCCCCTGGGGCTCTTATCTTGCCTTGGTGAGTTTTTTGGGGGTACCTGGGCCTTTTTCGCTCTACAGGGAGCATACGGGGGTCTTTTTCTGACTTCCATATATCGTCGGAAAGCTCTTTCCGAGCACTTTTCGATGGTGGAGGTTAGGGTTTTGGGTTCTTCCATTTCAATAGCTTTTTTTGCTGTTGAAATCTGATATCTTTTTTTGCCTTCCGGGAGTCATATCTGGCTCATCCGGACTCCTTTTTCGGCAAACGAGATATCGTCAGAAAGCTGGTTCTGTGTACTATTCAGTGGCAGAGGTATTTCTTCCAGATTCTGCTCCAAGTTTTCACTCCTCTGAGTTATGCAATTTATGCCCTCTGGTGGTGTGCTTGGTTCTACAGGTCCGGGGATCTCTTCTTCTGGTTTCTTAGTGCACTCTTCTTTCTGACTTCTGAGCTTGCATGCTCTTTCTAATGTATCTTTGTTCTGTAAACGCACTAAGATAAAGTGCCTTCTTCTGCATTTTGGGATCTTTTTCACCTGGTTCAGTTTTAGTATTCGCACTCAGTTATAAAGTGCCATGGGGGGATTCTGATGCATTTGCCACTATAGGCGCATCCACTCTTGTCAAGTGAGCGTACCTTCCATGACATTAGCCCATGTAGACTGTGTCTATGACACCGCCCTTTATCCTGTGTGTGTGCTTCTGTTGCACTGTTGGTGTTCCTGGTTCTTCTTCTGCAGCTATTTTTGGCATCGCATTTCAGTGTTCCTGTCACCTCTCCCAGTTCAGCATTATGGGGGGGTTCACCTGTTGGTTCTATTGCTTCTTGGTTCGATTGATCAGCTCTTCAGACACTTGTCTTCTCTACCTGGTCATGCACTTCAGTGGGGGTTCCAACAGTATCTTCTGACAGAGTTTTTAGACATGCTTCAGAGGAGTTTCTTGCTCTCTTCTTGTTCCTTTCTCTGGGACATCTTTTGCTTTATGTTTTGGGTACCTGATCAGGCCTAGTTGCCAGGACCCATCTTTCCTGCTTTCTGCAGTAGTTTAGCTTTTTTTGCTTCTCCCTAAGTTACACTTAAGGGGGGGTGTTAGAGTAGTCTTATGTTAGCTAATAATTAAATCATTTAATTATTAGTTTATCATACTCTAGGCTTAAGTTTCACTTAGGCGCTTTATAATTCTTTAGGGTTTTAGCCTTTAGGGTTTCGTGTTTTCTTTTATAAGGATTCACTTCTTTCATTTCAATAAGGAGATTGTATTATTTTCATCATTGTTAATAGAAGATTATTTTCTTGCAACATGGTTTTGCAGTCTCTGGCCTTTTGGCCGCCATAGCTTTCTGTCTTTTTGCTTCTTCTTTGTGACAGTCTTGCATGCAGGTGTTCTTGGAAAGATTTGCGTTTGTCAAATCTAACACTCATGTAAAGATTGATCAAAAGTTTATGATTCAAGAAAGATATCATGATTACTCACCTATGATTGAATAAGAACCTAGACCCTCCACTAGTGAGACTATTATTGAAGAAATGTTTGACAGTATTAATTTTTTATTCAATGACCCTGAGATAAGTGAAGAAAATACTCCTAAGGCTGATGATTCAGCATCACCTAAATTTCCAAAGTTTACATCAAGAAATCATTCCAAGGCAGACATCATTGGAGATCAGAGTGGCAAAGTCTTAACAAGATCACAAGCAAAGAACTCAGCTATAAGTGAAGCTGTATGTTTACTATCTCATATTGAAGCTTTAAGTATTGAAGATGCTTGTAATGATTCAGATTGGCATGATGCTATGAAAGAAGAACTTGATCAGATTATTAAGAATGACACTTGGGAACTGGTCCCAAGACCTAGTGATAAGAATGTGATTGGAACAAAGTGGATATTTAGAAATAAGATGAATGAAGATGGTATAGTAGTAAGAAATAAAGCAAGATTAGTATGTAAGGGATATACACAAAGAGAAGGCATTGATCATTTAGACACATTTGCACCTATGAGTAGATTACAAGATATTAAGTTGTTTCTAGCTTATGCTACAGTCAAAAACTTCAAAGTTTATCAGATGGATGTTAAGTCAGCATTCCTGAATGGAGATTTGAAAGAAGTATACATTGAGAAGCTGGAAGGATTCACCTTATTAGACAAACCTGATATGGTATGCAGATTGAAGAAGGCCCTCTATGGACTTAAGCAAGCCCCTAGAGCATGGTATGAGAGACTAAATGGATACTTAACAAAGATTGGATTCAAGAAAGGAGTAGCAAATTGTAATCTATTCATTAGAGAGACATCTGAACATTTACTACTTGTAGCTATATTTTTTGATGACATTATCTTTGGAGGTAATGACAAACTCAGTGCTGAATTTGCCAAAGAAATGCAAAATGATTTTGAGATGAGTATGATTGTTCCTATCAAGTACTTTTTGGGACTAAATGTGCAGTAGATAGAAAAAGGGATTTTCAGTAATCAATCCAAGTATGTGAGAGAGATACTAAAGAAATTCAAGATGGATGATTGCAAGCCAATAGGAACCCCTATGATCACTGGATGCAAGCTTACAAAATAAGATGACTCACCAGTAGTAGATATAACATTGTATAAGTCTATGATTGGTAAACTCATATATCTTACTCAAACTAGACTTGATATTTCCAATGCAGTTGGCATAGTTGGAAGATTTGTAGCAGAGCCTAAACAAATTCATCTCATGGCAGTAAAAAGAATATTCAGATACTTCCAAGGCACTATAGATTATGTTCAATGTTATCCTAATTCAGAAAATGTTGAGCTTCATGTGTACACTGATGCAGATTGGGTAGGATGTGTTGATGACAGAAAGAGTACTTCAGGTAGAGTAGTGTTTCTTGGTGATAGACTTGTCACTTGGACAAGATAGAAACAAAATTGTATTTCTTAGTCAACAGTAGAAGCGGAGTATGTTGCAACAACCTTGAATTATTCTACAATTGTTTAGATCAAGTAGATGATAACGGATTTTGGATTTCAGATTGATTATCCTATTGTTATTCACTGTGATAACACTAGCACTATCAATATGTCAAAGAACCCTATGATGCATGAAAAGACAAAGCACATTGAGATCAAGTATCACTTCCTAAGAGAGAAAGTGGTAGAGAAAGAAGTCAAGTTGGACTATGTGAGTACTAAAGATTAGTTGGTAGATATATTCACAAAGCCCTTGCCTAAGGATACTTTTCAGTATCTCAGGGAGAAGTTGGGAATCATTCCCTTCCTTGATTCTGCTTAGAAAAAGAAGGAAAGACATCAGTCCTCAGGGACTGGTGGAAGGTTGAATACTCTACCTCAGGAGTAGTACCGGTGCTTAAAATGAATGGCATCCTTTGCCATTAATGTCAAAGGGGGAGTATATATAGATTCATGAAAAATAGAAGTAAAAAGAGGAGTCATAGATTAAGGGGGAACAACATTTAGTTATGACAACAGTACAATTGAGGAAATGGAGACTATTAGAAAATATTGCAGTAGATGGAGAATTCATCTTTGAGGGAGTTTTGAAGAGGAAATGGAGAATGTTATAAAATAAATGTTCATTTGGGTTGATGGTGGTTTTTCATTCCACATGTTGCCATCAATGCCAAAGGGGGAGACTGTTGGAGATTTGCCAGCAAGCCAGTACTGACTGTATGTTTGTCATTGATGACAACATATGGAAAGTAGCATGTGTAGAAGTCTTATGTAGTAAGATTTTAGTATATGTATCATGGACATGATATCAACATGATATCATGGGTGTAGAGGTTAACTATTAGTACAAACAGTTATATTGTAGCTAGTGTCAGCAGTGTTCCTGACAGAGTAACAGATAGTGTTCTGTGTATGGCTATCTATACAGTTATCATGGAGCCTTGCATGCTTGGATATATGTTGAAGACATGTTAGTAATGTTTTAGTTATGGACACATAGTCTCATGATGAATTCAAGTGAAGTTATGCAGTTGCTATTTTCCAGTAGCAGTTTCTTGTGTTTGTTCAGAAGAGCCGACAAAGATTTTATTGGTTCTTGAGTTGTTCCTACCTTGAGGGCATGTTCCCTTGAAGTTAAGCTTGGAGAAGTGTTATTGATGTTCGGTTAAGAGTGCATAAGATAATTCAACCTATACAGAAAGTTCTAGTTGTTTTGGTAGATCCGACAATGTGTAGCGTGCGTCTATAATTATTTTATTAGACAGGTCCCAAAATGTGTTGTGTGCATAGTTGAGCTAACAGAATGTTTATTTGATTTTGTTATAGTTTCTCTAATATGATTTCAAGATAGTTCTAATAGGCCAACTTGATTATATCATTTGGAGGAAAGATATTTATAGGCAGTCATTTGTGATTGCTTGAGTGTGGTTCATGGTTGATTAAGCAGAGCAGAGCAGAGTGTGCGAAGTGTTGAGCCATCAGAAGAAGGTCTATGTGACCAAGTAAATTATTTGTTCTATTCATTGGAATCGATCTAGACAACAGGTCAAAGCATAGTTCACCAAGATCCAGATATAGTGTGTATATATTATTCAGAAGGTTTTAGCCTTCACCCATTTGAGCAGTGAGCTCTCAGACAGTGTGTCCTCTCCCCTAACAGGGACAATTGTAAAAGACTCCTAACAAGGTCCAGCCCTTGTCTAGGTCTACTATACTTAATATATTGTAAAGCTACTCCTAACAGGGTAAAGGATCTTCTAACAAGGATCATTATACACTAGTACTGAATATTAGTGGGTATCAAGTCCCACGAGGGTTTTTACCTATTTGGGTTTCCCCGTAACCAAAATATTGGTGTTGTGTTCAAGTGTTCTTTCATTGTGTTTATGCTTTATGTTTAAGTATACTTAATTGGATAAAGAATTGAATCTTGTAGATAATTGATTCACTCCCCCCTCTTAGTTATCTCTTGGGACTATTCCTAAGAAAAATCCTTGCTAGAGTCAAAATCCATCCTGAAGCCTCAGAAAGTCATATGAGTTTTCCTAATTATCATTCTAGAACCCCCAAATTGTCATATGGGAGATTGTGTACTGACGTACAAGCATTGTCACAAAAGTCAAGAATTTTTTTTAATCTTGGTGTCAACTGTCATATGAGCCTTGTGAACTATTGTGCTAGAGCTAATCCAAACTTGTATGAGCCTGGAGAAACTTGTATCACAATATTGTAAAGTTGTCATAAATCTTCCAAATTTGTCAAAAACCCAATTTTTACAGCCATCTTCTAGATTTTGTCAGAAAATTTACTGTGTTAGGAATATAGCAGAAACCAGAAAGAATCTAATCATTTTTCCAAAAGTGGTCTCTTGAGTTTGATTCAGCCTTATGATCTATCGATTTGAATCCTATTTGATCTTGTGTCAAAATCATATTCAATTCAATCTTCAACAAAATGGCTAAGTATTGTGAGCTCGTGTCCACCATCTTTTAGGCATCTACCCATACATCTAGGGCACAGTATCCTTCATTTATGTCCAAATTAATCTTCAATCAACCCAATCTTAACAAGGTTGCATCATTTGATCTTTCCTAAACTAGATCTTTCATCAGTTGTCGTAATCTTTCTCTTTTGCTTCACCCAAGGTTAATGGTAGAAACTAGAGCTTCCTCGCAAAGAAAACAAGGAGAAAAACCCAGATTCTCTTCAGCAGGATCTTCTGTGATTGCTCAAACATTTCATCAACCTTACGATACAACTAAATTTTTAGAAGATGCTCTTGGCAATCTTTACTTGAAAGGTGGTTGTGTTACCCCTCATGTATCTATTCATGGGGGTGGTCAACAAACTCCACATCAATTAATCCCTAGTAGTTCTCATCACAACACAATGTCTCAAGGAGGAGGAAACCAAGGAGCCCAATGCCATCAATCTACTCACAAAGATCCTAAACCAACTCCATCTAAACTTGAATGATACAGAAGTGATGAACACTTTCAAAAACTAATGAAACATTTCTTGCAAGAAGAGAAAGAAGCCTACTTCTTGGACCTGGCTCGACAAGGAGCTAAACTTCCTCCAAACTTTAATGTTGAAGACATTGTTATTCAAGAGGAAGAAAATCCTATTACAGCCATGATGAAATAGATGCATGCTATGCAAGTCAAGTTAAACAAGATGGAAAAAGAGAAAGAACATAATTTTCCATGGAGGCTCTATGCCCCTTTCCATTTGATAAAAACTTGTACATGCCACCACTTTCAAAAAGAGTGGAGATGCCGAAAATGATAAGTACAATGGAAACTCTGACCCTCAAGATCATGTCAAGGAATTATGTATTCAATCTATGGATTTTATGCATGAACCAACCTACCTAATGCATCTTTTCCCTTGATCTCTAGGAGGGTCATCTATTCATTGGTTCTCTAAAATGCCTCCCCCAATCAAAACCTTTGAGGAGTTGATCAAATTGTTCTATCAACAATACTCCTACAACATTAAACATCTAATCACCATGATCAATATCTACAATCTGAAGAAAAACCGAGGAGAACCCTTCTTGACTTTCCTCAAACGATGGAGGAAGAAGTTTTCACTTTATGCACGACCTATTCCAGAAACTGAAAAACTCAAAATCTTCATCAACAATTTGGTGTTGAAACTCAATTATCCTTTGCAAATGCAAAATCATACATCCTTTGACAAAATGGTAGAGAATGCTATCAAGATTGAGAATGTGCCTATTAAAAAAGGTGACATATCACTTCATAAAGACAACAAGTATGAATCTGGTTCTAGTTCCAAAAATAAAGACAAAAGTAAATTCTAGAACAAGAACAAGAATTTTGTAACAAATGGCATTGTTGATCACGTCAGTGTCCCATCAAAGGCACCTACATTCAATTTTACCATGTGCACTCAAGCCATGAAAGCTTTTGAACAAAAGGCATCTGAACCTTCTCAAAATTCAAAAGACTATAAACCATGGGTTACAACACCAAAACATGAGTTCACTCCTTTGGGTGAGTCATTAGAGTTTGCCATGAAAAATATGTTGGAAAATAAAATCATCACATTGCCTAAGATAAAACCATTTGATCTTGAACCTAAACCAAAATGGTGGAAAGAGACCAATTTCTGTGATTTCCATCAAAACAAGGGTCATAAAACCAATAACTGCATACACTTGAAGCATCTCATACAAGATAATATTGATAATGGAGAAATTGCAATTGACAATCATAAGAGTAATGATCATACAACATTCACAAAACCATTTCTGAAACATGGTCAAGGAGATTCATCTTCTTAGCCTAACATGGGTGCTAAAGTAAATTACGCCTACTCAGGAAATAATGATATCATAAACATGGTGGAACTATGCCTATCTGAACATTGTGATGTCATCACAATTGTACAAAAAGATAGAGATAATCAATCACCAAATGTAGTAACTCAATCATAGGATCAGGTACATCTACAAGGAAAAAACTCAAGATCATCAAATACCCCTAAGATTCCTTTCAATCTTTCATCTGCTTCCAAACAGAGGGCTGCCTCAAAATCATCAAATCCTAAAGACACGAGGCCTACATCATACAATATTGTCCAACAACTCCAGCATACCAATGCAAAAATATCCATGTTTGAGTTGCTTTAGATATCTCCTTCTCATAGAGCTATTCTGGATAAACCTTTGCTCGGTTCCAATGTTCCTGACAATCTTGATCTAAATAGATTCCAAACTATCATTGGTCTTTTGACATCACCCTAGTATATCTCCTTTTCAGAGGAAGATGAAAATTCATTGAGTCATCTGCATAACCAGTCCTTGCACATTGAAGTCTTGATCCAAAACCATCGTGTCAAATGCGTGTTGATAGATGGAGGCGCTAGTCCAAACATCTGTTCTTACAAATTGATCACACAATTGGGATTATCAGAAGATGCTATTGATCCTAAAAAGAAGATAACCATCAAAGAATATGATGAGAAAGAAATATCTTCCAAGGGAACAATTGTCCTACCTATTAGAACAAGACCTATTATTAAAGACATCAATTTTCAAGTTCTAGATCTTCCATTGTCTTACAACGTTCTTCTAGGAAGGCCTTGGATACATTAAATGCAAGCTATTCCCTCAACATACCATCAATGTGTGAAGTTTCCATATGATGGAGTAGAGGTCACAATTCCAGCTGACACATCTACATCTTGCCATGCCTTGAAAGAAAGTGCTGACAAACTTGTTCCACATAATAGAGAATCTTTCACCAAGCAAACAAACATTGCATCTACATCCAAGATGGAAGACATTGCCAAAGAAGTCAAAATTAAGGACACAAGTATGGGAGAATACACAATAGAACCGGTCTTGTCTCTCACATCTCTCCCATTATCCCCAAGATCTTACGAACAACCTCAGACAAAGTGAGACCTACTGCTAAAGAACCTCGGGTCATATTTAATGAAAGTTTTATCACAAAAAAAGTATCCAAGAAAGAATCTAATGAGGAAGAAGCTATATTAGCATGGTTGTACAAAGGTGAGTCTCAATCCTAGATAGTCCAGAAATGTGACTCTAAAACACCTAAAATCCCTATCAAATCTTATGGACTAGGTCATAAACTCATGTCTAAAATAGGATACACTAGAAAAGGACCTCTAGGAACAAGGGGCAAAGGTATTATAAAACTAGTTGAACACTATGGAAGGATGACTAAAGATACTATAGGACTAGGATATCAAGAGAAGACTTTTCATCTCAACAAAAATTCTCCACATGTCTTAGATTATGGGTATGTGCAAGATTTTGAGGGGCCAAAAAGTGGCAATGTAAAAAAATCCACTTTTCAGTCGTCCAAAAGCGCATGAAAATGTATGTTGACTTTTTAGTAGGCCTGGGTGTCAATACACCTGGGCAAACCTGACACCAAAGCACAAGCCTAATCGGGTAGCCAATTTGAAATCGGGTACCCGATTTTACCGACTATGAAAAAACGGCAAGAGTATATGAAAAATTTGAACTTTTTGAAATCGGGGAAATCGGGTACCCGATTTTGCCAAGTATGAAAAAATGGCGGGAGTATATGAAAAAATTGAACTTTTGTATATAATGTTTAAATATGTATTATATATATAATTATATATTAATTTATATATTTTATATTATAATATATGAGGGGATTTAAATTGTATGTCATATATATTTTATAGTATATAAATATATGTACAAATTATATATATATATATTATATATATATAATGTTTAAGGGGTATTATGTAAATATTTTATATATTTTTTAATATGTATTATAGATATAATTATATATTAATATATATTTTATATAATAATATCTTATATATATATATATATGTATATATATATATATATATATATATATATATATATATATATATATATATATATATATATATATATATGTATGTATGTATATATATATATATATATGTATGTATATATATATATATATATGTATGTATATATATATATATATATATATATATATATATATTTATATATATATATATATATATATATATAAACTTTATAGATCATAATATTCAAATTGTATGTTGAAAGGGGTTACCGAGACTTCCTAGGGGTCCTAGTGCACCTTATCACGCGTTAGGACCCCTAGGAAGTCCCCATGACCACTTTTGACACATTGGAATGCTCGAGTGTGTCTGAAGGGGTCGCTTTGGACACACTCGAGCATTCCAATGTGTCAAACAGGGGTCATAGGGACTTCCTAGAAGTCCTAACGTGCATCCAAAGGGGTCGCTCAAGACACACTCAAGAATTCCAATGTCTCAAAAGGGATCATGGGGACTTCCTTGGGGTCCTAAATGGTGATAACGCGTACTAAAACCACTAGAAAGTCCCCATGACCCATTTTGACACATATGAACCCTCTAGTATGTTTGAAGTAGTTGTAGGACCCCTTCGGAGATACTTTAGGGTTTAGATGTGTCAAAAGGGGTCATGGGGACTTCGTAGGGGTCCTAGTACGTCTTATCACACGTTAGGACCCCTAGGAAGTCCCCATAACCACTTTTGACACATTCAAACACTCAAGTGTGTCTTAAGGGGTCGTAGGACCCCTTAAGACACACTTGAGTGTTCCAATGCGTCAAAAGGGGTCATGGGGACTCCCTAGGGGTCCTAGTATGCCTTATCATGTGTTAGCACACCTAGGGAATCCCCATGACCCCTTTTAACAAATTGGAATGCAAAAGTGTGTCTTAATGGGTCCTAAGATCACCTAAGACACACTTGAGCATTCCAATGTGTCAAAAGGGGTCATGGGGTTTCCCTAGGGGTCCTAACGGGTGATAACGTGTACTAGGACCCCTAGGGAGTCCCCATGACCCCTTTTGACATATTGAAATGCTAGAGTGTGTCTTAAAGGGTCCTAGGTTTAAGACACACTCTAGCATTCCAATGTGTCAAAAGGGGTCATGGGGACTCCCTAGGGGTCCTAGTACGCCTTATCACATGTTAGGACCCCTAGGGAGTCCCAATGACCCCTTTTGACACATTGGAATGCTCAAGTGTGTCTTAAGGGGTCCTAGGACCCCTTCGGACACACTTGAGCATTCCAATGTGTCAAAAGGGGTCATGGAGACTCCCTAGTGGTCCTAATACACCTTATCAGGTGTTAGGACACCTAGGAAGTCCCCATTACCCCTTTTGACATATTGGAATGTTCAAGTGTGTCTTAAGGGGTTGTAGGACCCCTTAAGACACACTTGAGCATTCCAATCTGTCAAAAGGGGTCATGGGGACTCCCTAGGGGTCCTAGTATGCCTTATCACATGTTAGGACCCCTAGGGAGTCCCCATGACCCCTTTTGACACATTGGAATGCTCAAATGTGTCTTAAGAGATCTTAGGAAACCTTAAGACACACTTGAGCATTCCAATGTGTCAAAAGGGGTCATGGAGACTCCCTAGGGGTCCTAGTATGCCTTATCACATGATACGACCCCTAGGAAGTCCCAATGACCCCTTTGACACATTGGAATGCTCAAATGTGTCTCACACTTGAGCATTCTAATGTGTCAAAAGGGGTCATGGGGATTCCCTAGGGATCCTAGTATGCCTTATCATGTGTCAGGAACCCTAGGAAGTCCCCATGACCCCTTTTGACAAATTTGAACTCGCAAGTGTGTCCTAAAGGGTCGTAGGACCTCTTAAGACACTTTAGCATTCCAATCTGTCAAAAGGGGTCATGGGGACTCCCTAGGGGTCCTAGTATGCCTTATCACATGTTAGGAACCCTAGGGAGTCCCCATGAACCCTTTTGACACATTGGAATGCTCAAGTGTGTCTTAAGGGGTCTTAGGACCCCTTAAGACACACTTGAGCATTACAATGTGTCAAAAGGGGTCATGAGGACTCCCTAAGGGTCATAGTATGCCATATCACATGTTAGGACCTCTAGGAAGTCCCAATGACCCCTTTTGACACATTGGAATGCTTAAGTGTGTTTTAAGGGGTCCGAGGACCCCTTAAGACACACTTCAGTGTTTCAATGTGTCAAACGGGGTCATGGTGACTCCCTAGCGTTCCTAGTATGTCTTATCATGTGTTAGGACCCATAGGAAGTCCCGATGATCCCTTTTGACACATTGGAATGCTCAAGTGTGTCTTAAGGGGTCATGAGGACTCCCTAAGGGTCCTAGTATGATATATCACATGTTAGGACCCCTAAGAAGTCCCAATGACCCCTTTTGACACATTGGAATGCTTAAGTATGTTTTTAGGGGTCCGAGTACCCCTTAAGACACTTTTCAGCATTCCAATGTGTCAAATGGGCTCATGGGGACTCCCTAAAGTTTTTAATATGCCTTATCACACGTTAGGACCCATAGGAAGTCCCCATGATCCCTTTTGACACATTGGAATGCTCAAGTGTGTCTTAAGGGGTCCCCTTATCACGCGTTAGGACCCATAGGAAGTCCCCATGATCCCTTTTGACACATTGGAATTCTCAAGTGTGTCTTAAGGGGTTCTCAGACCCCTTAAGACACACTTGAGCATTCCAATGTGTCAAAAGGGGTCATGGGGACTCCATAGGGGTCTTGGTATGCCTTATCACGCATTAGGACCCCTAGGAAGTCCCAATGACCCTTTTTGACACATTGGAATGCTCAAGTGTGTCTTAAGGGGTCTGAGGACCCCTTAAGACACACTTGAGCATTCCAATGTGTCAAAAAGGATCATGAGGACTCCCTAGTGTCCCTAGTATGCCTTGTCACGTGCTAGGACCCCTAGGAAGTCCCCATGACTCCTTTTGACACATTGCAACACTCAAGTGTGTCTTAAGGGGATGTAGGACCCCTTAAGACACACTTGAGTGTTCCATGGTGTCAAAAGGGGTCATGGGGACTCCCTCGGGGTCCTAGTACACCTTATCATGCGTTAGGACCTCTAGGGAGTCCCCATGACTCCTTTTGACACATTGGAATGCTCAAATATGTCTTAAAGGGTCTTATGACCCCTTAAGACACACTTGAGCATTCCAATGAGTCAAAAGGGGTCGTGGGGACTCCTTACGGGTCTTAACGCATGATAAGGCATACTAGGACCCCTAGGGAGTCTTCATGATGCCCTTTGATAACTCAGAACACTCAAGTGTGTCTTAAGCAGTCCTACAACCCCTTAAGACACACTTAAGCATTGCAATGTGTCAAAAGAGTTCATGGGGACTTCCTAGGTGTCCTAACATGTGACAAGGCATTCTAGGACCCCTAGGGAGTCCCCATGATAGCTTTTGACACATTAGAATGCTCAAGTGTGTTTGAAGGGGTCCTGAGACCCCTTAAGGTACACTTGAGCATTCTAATGTTTCAAAAGGGGTCATTGGGACTCCCTAGGGGTCCTAACACATGATAAGGCATACTAGGACACCTAGGGAGTCCCCATGACCCCTTTTGACACATTGGAATGCTCACGTGTCTCTTAAGTGGTCTTATGACCACTTAAGACACACTTGAGAATTCCAATGTGTCAAAAGGGGTCATGGGGACTCCCTAGGATTCCTAACATAGGATAAAGCATGCTAGGATACCTAGGGAGCTAGGACCCCTAGGGAGTCCCCATAACCCCTCTTAAGACATTGGAATGCTAGAGTATGTCTTAAGGGGTCCTAGGACTCCTTAAGACACATTTGAGCATTCCATGTTTTAAAAAGGAGTCATGGGGACTTCCTAGGAGTCCTAGTACCCCTTAAGACACACTTGAGCATCCCAATTTGTCAAAAGTGGTCATGGGGACTTCCTAGGGGTTCTAACATGTGACAAAGTGTATTAGGACCCCTAGGGAGTCCCCATGACCCCTTTTGACACATCGGAACACTCAAGTGTGTTCAAAGGGGTCCTAGGACCCCTTTGGACACACTTGAGTGTTCCAATGTGTCAAAAGGGGTCATGGGGACTCCCTAGGAGTCCTAACATGTGATAAGGCATAGTAGAACCCCTAGGGAGTCACCATGACCCCTTTTGATATATTCGAATGCTCAAGTGTGTCTTAAGGGGTCTTAGAATCCCTTAAGACACATTTGAGCATTCCAATGTGTCAAAAGGGGTCATGTGGACTACCTAGGGTCCTAACATGTGATAAGGCATACTAGGACCTTTAGGGAGTCCCCATGACCCCTTTTAGCATAGTGGAATTCTCAAGTGTGTCTTAAGGGGTCCTATGACCCCTTAAGACACACTTCAGTATTCCAATTTGTCAAAAGGGGTCACGAGGACTTTCTAGGAGTCCTAATACATGATAATCCATACTAAGACCCCTATGGAGTCCTGATGACCCCTTTTGACACATTGTAATGCTCAAGTGTGTCTTAAGGGGTCCTACGACCCCTTAAGACACACTTGAGTATTCCAAATGTGTCAAAAGTGGTCATGGGGACTTCCTAGGGGTCCTAACACATGATAAGGCATATTAGGACCCCTAGGGAGTCCCCATGACCCCTTTTGACACATTGGAATGCTTAAGTATGTCTGAAGGGGTCCTAAGACCCCTTCGGACACACTCGAGCATTCCAATGTGTCAAAAGGGGTCATGGGGACTCCTTAGGGCTCCTAGTATGCCTTATCACGTGTTTGGACCCCTACAGAGTCCCAATGACCCCTTTTTACACATTGGAATGTGCAAGAGTGTCTTAAGGGGTCTTACGACCCTTTCAAACACACTTGAGCATTCCAACATATCAAAAGGGGTCATGGGGAATTCCTAGGGGCCCTAATAGAACTTATCATGCGTTAGAACCCCTAGGAAGTCCCCATGACCCCTTTTGACACATTGGAATGCTCAAGTGTGTCTTAAGGGGTCCTAGACCCCTTAAGACACACTTGAGCATTCCAATGTGTCAAAAGGGGTCATGGGTACTCCCTAGGGGTCCTAGTATGCCTTATCACCCGTTAGGACCCCTAGGAAGTCCCATGACCCCTTTTGAGACATTGGAATGCTCAATTGTGTTTTAAGGGGTCCTAGAAAACCCTTAGACATGCTTGAGCATTCTAATCTATCAAAAGGTGTCATGGGGACTCCCTAGGGGTCCAAGTACACCTTATCACTTGTTAAGACCCCTAGGGAGTTCCCATGACACATTTTGACACATTGGAAATCTCAAGTGTCTCTTAACATGTCTTAGGACCCCTTAAGACACACTTAACTTTCGCAATGTGTCAAAAGGGGTCATGGGGACTGCCTAGGGTTCTTAGTATGCCTTATCATGTGTTAGGACCCCTAGGAAGTCAGAATGACCACTTTTGACACATTGGAATGCTAATGTGTGTCTTAAGGTGTCCTAGGACCCCTTAAGACACAATTGAGCATTCCAATGTGTCAAAAAGGGTCATGGGGACTCCCTAAGGGTCCTAATATGCCTTATCACATGTTAGGACCCCCAGAACATCCCCATGACCCCTTTTGACACATTGGAACACTCAAGTGTGTATTAAGGGGTCGTACAACCCCTTAAGACACACTTGAGCATTCCAATCTATCCAAAGGGGTCATGGGAACTCCCTAGGGGTCCGAGTACACCTTATCACATGTTAGGACCCCTAGGAAGTCCCCATGACCTTATTTGACACATTTGAATGCTCAAGTATGTCTTAAGGGGTCATAGGACCCCTTAAGATAGACTTGAGCATTCCAATGTGTCAAAAGGGGTCATGGGGACTCCCTAGGGGTCCTATTGCACCTTATCACATGTTAGGACCCCTAGGAAGTTCTCATCAACCCTTTTGACACATTGGAATGCTCAAGTGTGTCTTAAGGGGTCATAAGACCCCTTAAGACACACTTGAGTGTTCCAATGTGTCAAAAGAGGTCATGGGGACTCCCTAGGGGTCCTAGTATGCCTTATCACATGTTAGGAACCCTAGGGAGTCCCAATGACCCCTTTTGAAACATTGGAATGCTCAAGTGTGTCTTATGTTGTCCTAAGACCCCTTCGGACACACCTGAGTGTTCCAATGTGTCAAAAGGCAACATGGGGATTCCCTAGGGGTCCTAATACGCCTTATCTCATATTAGGACCCCTAGGAAGTCCCCATGACCCCTTTTGACACATTGGAATGCTCAAGTGTGTGTAAATAGGTCCTAGGACCCCTGAAGACACACTCTAGCATTGCAATGTGTCAAAAGAGGTCATGGGAACTCCCTAGGGGTCGTAGTATGCCTTATCACATGTTAAGACCCCTAGGGAGTCCCCATGACACCTTTTGACACATTGAAATGCTCAAGTGTGTCTTAAGGGGTCCTACGACCCCTTGAGACACACTTGAGAATTCCAGTGTGTCAAATGGGGTCATGGGGACTCCCGAGGGGTCCTAGTACACCTTATCACATGTTAGGACACCTAGGGACTCCCCATGACCCCTTTTGACATATTAAATTGCTCAAATGTGTCTTAAGGGTTCCTAAGACCACTTAAGACACACTTGAGTGATCTAATTTATCGAAAGGGGTCATGGGGACTCCCTATGGGTCCTAGTATGCCATATCATTCATTAAGAACCCTAGTGAGTCCCAATGACCCTTTTTGAAACATTGGAATGCTCAAGTGTGTCTTATGTGGTCCTAAGATGCCTTCGGACACACCTGAGTGTTCCAATGTGTCAAAAGGCAACATGGGGATTCCCTAGGGGTCTTAATACGCCTTATCTCATATTAGGACCCCTAGGAAGTCCCCATGACCCCTTTTGACACACTGGAATGCTCAAGTGTGTGTAAACGGGTCCTAGGACTCCTAAAGACACACTCTAGCATTGCAATGTGTCAAAAGAGGTCATGGGAACTCCCTACAGGTCATAGTACGCATTATCACATGTTAGGACCCCTAGGGATTCCCCATGACACCTTTCGACATATTGAAATGCTCAAGTGTGTCTTAAGGGGTCCTACGACCCCTTGAGAAACACTTGAGCATTCCAGTGTGTCAAAAGGGGTCATGGGGACTCCCGAGGGGTCCTAGTACACCTTATCACATGTTAGGACACCTAGGGACTCCCCATGACCCCTTTTGACATATTAAATTTCTCAAATGTGTCTTAAGAGTTCCTAAGACCACTTAAGACACACTTGAGTGATCCAATTCGTCAAAAGGGGTCATGGAGACTCCCTATGGGTCCTAGTATGCCTTATCACACATTACAAACCCTAGGGAGTCCCAATGACCCCTTTTGAAACATTTGAATGCTCAAGTGTGTCTTATGTGGTCCTAAGAGCCCTTCAGACACACCTGAGTGTTACAATGTGTCAAAAGGCAACATGGGGATTCCCTAGGGGTCCTAATATGCCTTATCTCATATTAGGACCCCTAAGAAGTCCCCATGACCCCTTTTGACACATTGGAATGCTCAAGTGTGTCTAAACGGGTCCTAGGACCCCTAAAGACACACTTTAACATTGCAATGTGTCAAAAGAGGTCACGGGAACTCCCTAGGGGTCGTAGTATGCCTTATCACATGTTAGGACACGTAGGGAGTCCCCCATGACACCTTTTGACACATTGAAATGCTCAAGTGTGTCTTAAGGGGTCCTACGACCCCTTGAGACACCTCTGAGCATTCCAGTGTGTCAAAAGGGGTCATGGGGACTCCCTAGGGGTCCTAGTACACCTTATAACATGTTAGGACACCTAGGGACTCCCCATGACCCCTTTTGAAATATTGGAATGCTCAAGTGTGTCTTATGTGGTCCTAAGACCACTTAAAACACACTTGAGTGATCCAATTTGTCGAAAGGGGTCATGGGGACTCCCTATGGGTCTTAGTATGCCTTATCACGCATTAGGACCCCTAGGGAGTCCCAATAACCCCTTTTGACATATTGGAATGTTCAAGTGTGTCTTAAGGGGTAATAGGAACCCTTCAGACACACTTGAGCATTCCAATATGTCAAAATGGGTCATGGGGACTCCCTAGGGGTCCTAGTATGCCTTATCACGCGTTACGACACCTAGGAAGTCCCAATGACCCCTTTTTGACACATTAGAATGCTCAAGTGTGTCTTAAGGGGTCCAACGACCCCTTAAGACACACTTGAGCATTCTAATGTGTTAAAAGGTTACATGGGGACTCCCTAGGGGTCCTAGTATGTCTTATCATGTGTTAGGACCCCTAGGGAGTCCCCATCACCCCTTTTACAACATTGGAACACTCAAGTGTGTCTTAAGGGATCGTAGGACCTCTAAAGACACACTTGAGCATTACAATGTGTCAAAAGGGGTCATGGGAACTCCCTAGGGGTCCTAGTATGGCTTAACATCTGTTAGGATGCCTAGGAAGTCACCATGACCTCTTTTGACACATTGGAATGCTCAAGTGTGTCTTAAGGGGTTGTAAGACCCCTTAAGAGGAACTTGAGCATTCCATTGTGTCGAAATGGGTCATGGGGACTCCCTAGGCATCCTAGTAGGCTTATCACCTGTTAGGACCCCTAGGGAGTCCACATGACCCCTTTTGACACATTGGAATGCTCAAATGTGTCTTTAGGGGTCCTAAGACCCCTTAAGACACACTTGAGCATTCTAATGTGTCAAAAGGGGTCAGGTGGACTACCTAGGAGTCCTACTATGCCTTACCATGTCTTAGGACCCCTAGGGAGTTCCAATGACCCCTTTTGACACATTGGAATGCTCAATTATATCTTAAGGGGTCCTTTTGACCTCTTTGGACACACTTGAGCATTCCAATGTGTCAAAAGGGGTCATGGGGAATCCCTAGGGGTCCTAATATGCCTTATCATGTGTTAGGACCCCTAGTAAGTACCCATGACCCCTTTTGACAAATTAGAATGCTCAAGTGTGTCTTAAGTGTTCCTAGGACCCCTTAAGACACACTCTACCATTCCAATGTGTCAAAAGGGGTCATGGGGACTCCCTCAGGGTCCTATTATGCCTTATCATGCATTAGGACCCCTAGGAAGTCCCCATGACCCCTTTTGACACATTGGAATGCTCAAGTGTGTTTTAAGATGTCGTAGGACCCCTTAAGACACACTTGAACATTCAAATGTGTCAAAAGGGGTCATGGGACTCCCTAGGTGTCCTAGTATTGCTTATCACGTGTTAGGACCCCTAGGGAGTCCCCATGAACTATTTTGACACATTGGAACACTCAAGTGTGTCTGAAGGGGTCCTAAGACCTCTTAAGACACACTTTGGCATTCCATTATGTGAAAAGGGGTCATGGGGACTCCCTAGGGGTCCTAGTATGCCTTATCATGTGTTAGGACCCCTAGGGAGTCCCAATGACCCCTTTTGACACAATGGAATAATCCACTATGTCTTAAGGGGACCTACAACACCTTGAGACAAAATTGAGCATTACAATATGTCAAAAGGGGTCATGAGGACTCCCTAGGGGTCATAGTACACCTTATCACGTGTTAGGACCCCTAGGGAGTCCCCATGACCCCTTTTAACATATTGGAATGCTAAAATGTGTCTTAAGGGTTCCTAAGACCGCTTAGGAGATACTTGAGTGTTCCAATTTGTCAGAAGGGGTCATGGGGACTCCCTATGTGTCCTAGTATTCCGTATCATGCGTTAGGACTCCTAGAGAGTCCCAATGACCCCTTTTGACACATTGGAATGCTCAAGAGTGTCTTAAGGGTTCCTAGGACCCTTTCGGGACACACTTTCATGTTCCAATGTGTCAAAAGGGGTCATGGGGACTCCCTAGGGGTCATAGTACACCTAATCATGTGTGAGGACACCTAAGAAGTCCCAATGACCATTTTTGACACATTAGAATGCTCAAGTGTGTCTTAAGGGGTCTGACGGCCCCTTAAGACACACTTGAGCATTCCAATGTGTCAAAAGGGGTCATGGAGACTCCTAGGGGTCCTAGTATGCCTTATCACACGTTAGGACCCCTAGGGAGTCTCCATGAACCCTTTCGACACATTGGAAAACTCAAGTGTGTCTTAAGGGGTTGTAGGACACCTTAAGACACACTTGAGTGTTCCAATGTGTCGAAAGTGTTCATGGGGGACTCCCAAGGGGTCCTAGTATGGCTTATCATGTGTTAGGACCCCTAGGAAGTCCCCATGACCCCTTTTGACACATTGGAATGCTCAAGTGTGTCTTAAGGGTCTTAGGACCCCTTAAGACACACATGAGCATTCCAATGTTTCAAAAGGGGTCATCGGCACTCCCTAGGGGTCCTACTACGCCTTATCATGCATTAGGACCCATAAGGAGTCCACATGACCCCTTTTGACACATTGGAATGCTCAAATATGTCTTAAGGGTTCCTAAGACCCCTTAAGACACACTTGAGCATTCCAATGTGTCAAAAGGGGTCATGGGGACTCCCTAGGGGTCCTACTATGCCTTATCACATGTTAGGAACCCTAGGGAGTCCCAATGACCCCTTTTGACATAGTGGAATGCTCAATTGTGTCTTATGGGGTCCTAGGACCCCTTCGAACACACTTGAGCATTCCAATGTGTCAAAAGGGGTCATGGGGAATCCCTAGGGGTCCTAATATGCCTTATCACATGTTGGGACCCATAGGAAGTCCCCATGACCCCTTTTGACACATTGGAATGCTAGAGTATGTCTTAAGGACTCCTAGGAACCCTTAAGGCACACTCTAGTGTTCCAATGTGTCAAAAGGGGTCATGGGGACTCCCTAAGGTTCCTAGTATGCCTTATCATGTGTAAGGACCCCTAGGAAGTCCCGATGACCCCTTTTGACACATTGGAATGCTCAAGTGTGTCTTAATGGGTCCTACGACCCCTTAAGACTCACTTGAGTATTCCAATGTGTCAAAAGGGGTCATGGGGACTCCCTAGGTTTCTTAGTATTTCTTGTCATGTGTTAGGACCCATAGGGAGTCCCCATGACACATTTTGGCACATTGGAATGCTCAAATGTGTCTTAAGGGTTCCTAAGACACCTTAACAGATACTTGAGCATTCCAATTTGTCAAAAGGGGGTCATGGGGACTCCCTAGGGGTCGTAGTATGTCTTATCATGCCTTAGAACCCCTAGGGACTCCCAATGACCCCTTTTGACACATTAGAATGCTCAATTGTATCTTAAGGTGTCCTAGGATGCCTTCAGACACACTTGAGCATTCCAATGTGTCAAAAGGGGTCATGGGGAATCCCTAGGGGTCCTAATATGCCTTATCACATGTTAGGACCCCTAGTAATTAACCATGACCCCTATTGACAAATTAGAATGCTCAAGTGTATCTAAAGGGGTCCTAGGACCCCTTAAGACACACTCTTGTGTTCCAATGTCTCAAAAGGGATCAGGGGGACTCCCTAAGGTTCCTAGTACACCTTATCATGCATTAGGACCCCTAGGAAGTCCCCATGACCCCTTTTGACACATTGGAATGCTGAATTATGTCTTAAGATGTCCTACGACCCCTTAAGACACAGATGAGCATTCCAATGTGTCAAAAAGGGTCATGGGGACTCCCTAGGTGTCCTAGTATTTTTTATCATGCATTAGGACACCTAGGGAGTCCCCATGACACCTTCTGACAAATTGGAATGCTCAAGTGTGTCTTAAGGGTCTTACAACCCCTTAAGACACACTTGAGCATCCAATGTTTCAAAAGGGGTCATGGCAACTCTCTAGGGGTCCTAGTATGCCTTATCACGTGTTAGGACCCGTAGGGAGTCCCAATGTCTCCTTTTGACACATTGGAATGCTCAAGTGTGTCTTAAGGGGTCCTTGGACCCCTTTGGACACACTTGAGTGTTCCAATGTGAAAAAAGGGGTCATGGGGACTCCCTAGGGGTCCTAGTATGCCTTATCATGTGTTAGGACCCCTAGGAAGTCCCAATGACCCCTTTTGACACATTGGAATGCTCAAGTGTGTCTTAAGTGATCTAAGGACCACTTAAGACACACTTGAGCTTTCTAATGTGTCAAAAGACATCATGGGGACTCCCTAGGGGTATAGTACAATGTATCATGCGTTATGACCCCTAGGGAGTCCCCTCAACCCCTAGGGAGTCGGCATGACCCCTTTTAACACCTTGGAACATTCATGTGTGTCTTAACAGGTCCTATGACCCCTTAAGACACACTTGAGCATTCCAATGTGTCAAACAGGGTCATGGGGACTTCCTAGGGGTCCTAACATGTGATAAGTTGTACTGGGACCCACTAGGGAGTCCCCATGACCCCTTTTGAGACATTGGAATTCTCAAGTGTGTCATAAGGGGTCCTCGACCCCTTAAGACACACTTGAGCATTTCAATGTGTGAAAAAGGGTCATTGGGACTTCCTAGGGGTCCTAACGCATGATAAGGCATACTAGGACCCCTAGGGAATCACCATGACCCCTTTTGACACATTGGAATTCTCAAGTGTGTCTTAAGGGGTCCTATGATCACTTAAGACACACTTGAGCATTCCAATGTTTCAAAAGGGGTTATGGGGTCTTTCTAGGGGTCCCTAACATGTGATAAGTCATACTAGGACCCCTAGGAGTCCCCATGACCCCTTTTGACACATTGGAATGCTCAAGTGTGTCTTAAGGGGTCGTAGGACCCCTTAAGACACACTTGAGCATTCCAATGTGTCAAAAGGGGTCATGGGGACTTCCTAGGGGTCCTAAGTGTGGTATGGTGTATTAGGACCCCTAGGAAGTCCCCATAACCCCTTTTGACACATTTGAATGTTCAAGTGTGTCTTAAGGGGTTTTTGGTCCCCTTAAAACACACTTGAGCATTGCAATGTATGAAAAGGTCTCATTGGGACTTCCTAGGGGTCATAACATGTGATAAGTCATACTAGGACACTTAGGGAGTCCCCCATGACCCCTTTTGACACATTGGAATGCTCAAGTGTGTCTTAAGGGGTCCTAAGACCCCTTAAGATACACTTGAGCATTCCAATATGTCAAAAGGGGTCATGGGGACTCCCTAATGGTTTTAACATGTGATAAGGCATACTAAGACCCCTATGGAGTCCCCATGACCCATTTTGACAGAGTGGAATGCTCAAGTGTGTCTTAAGGGGTCCTATGACCCCTTAAGACACACTTGAGATTTCCAATGTGTCAAAAGGGGTCATGGGGACTTTCTAGGGGTCCTCACGCATGGACAAGGTGTACTAGGACCCTTAGGGAGTCCCCATGACCTCTTTTCACACATTGGAATGCTCAAGTGTGAGACACACTTGAACATTCAAATGTGTCAAAAGGGGGTCATTGGGACTTACTAGGGGTCCTAACATGTGATAAGGTGTGCTAGGACCCCTAGGGAGTCTCCATGACCTCTTTTGACACATTGAAATTCTCAAGTGTATCTTAAGGTGTCCTAAGACCCCTTAAGACACATTTGAGCATTCCAATGTGTCAAAAGGGGTGATGGTGACTCCTAAGGGTCCTAATGCATGATAAGGCATACTAGGACCCCTAGGGAGTCCTCATGACCCTTTTTGACACATTGGAATGCTCAAGTGTGTCTAAGGGGTCCTACAACCCCTTAAGACACACTTGAGCATTCCAATATGTCAAAATGGGTAATGGGGACTTCCTAGAGGTCCTAACATGTTATAACACATACTAGGACCCCTAGGGAGTCCCCATGACCCCTTTTGACACACTAGGATGCTCAAGTGTGTCTTAAGGGGTGCTAGGACCCCTTAAGACACAGTTGAGCATTCAAATGCATCAAAAGGGTCATGGGGACTCCCTAGGGGACCTAACATGTGATAAGGTGTATTAGGACCCCTAGGGAGTCCCCATGACCCCTTTTGACACATTGGAATGCTCAAGTGTGGTTGAAGGGGTCCTAGGACCCCTTAAGACACACTTGAGCAATCCAATGTGTCAAAAGGGGTCATTGGGACTCCCTAGGGGTCCTAACGCATGATAAGGTGTACTAGGACCCCTAGGGAGTCCCCATGACCCCTTTTGACACATTGGAATGCTCAAGTGTGTCTTAAGGGGTCCTAAGACCCCTTAAGACACACTTGAGCATTCCAATGTGTCAAAAGGGGTCATGGGGACAAAAGGGGTCATGGGGACTCCCTAGGGGTCCTAATGTAAGATAAGGTATACTAGGACCCCTAGGGAGTCCCCATGACCCCTTTTGATGCATTGGAATGCTCAAGTGTGTCTTAAGGGGTCCTATGACCCCTTAAAACACACTTGAGCATTCCAATGTGTCAAAAGGGGTCATGGGGACTTCCTAGGGGTGCTAATGCATGATAAGGCATACTAGGACACCTAGGGAGTCCCCATGACCCCTTTTGACACATTGGAATGCTAGAGTGTGTCTTAAAGTGTCCTAGGACTTCTGAAGACACACTTGAGCATTCCTATGTGTCAAAAGGTGTCTTGGGGACTTCTTAGGGGTCCTAACACATGATAAGGCATATTAGGACCCCTAGGGAGTCCCCATGACCCCTTTTGACACATTGGAACACCCAAGTGTGTCTGAAGGGGTCCTATAACCCCTTAAGACATAATTGAGCATTCCAATGTGTCAATAGGCATCATGGGGGACTCCCTAGGGGTCCTAACATGTGATAAGGTTTACTGGGACCCCTAGGGAATCCCCATGACCCCTTTTGATGCATTGGAACACTCAAGTGTGTCTTAAGGGGTTGTAGGACCCCTTAAGACACACTTGAGCATTCCAATGCGTCAAAAGGGGTCATGGGGACTTCCTAGGGATCCTAATGCGTGATAAGACATACTAGGACCCCCTACAAAGTCCCCATGATCCCTTTTGACACATATGAACCCTCAAGTGTGTCTGAAGGGGTCCTATGACTCCTTCAGACATACTGGAGGGTTTATATGTGTTAAAAGGGGTCATGGGGACTTTCTAGTGGTCCTAGTATGCCTTATCACACATTAGGACCCCTAGGAAGTCCCCATGATCCCTTTTGACACATTGGAATTCTCGAGTGTGTCCGTAGCGACCCCTTCAAATAGACGTTAGGACCCCTAGAAAGTCCCCATGACCCCTTTTGACACATTGGAATGCTCAAGTGTGTCTAAAGTGACCCTTTCAAACACACTCGAGCATTCCAATGTGTCAAAAGGGGTCATGGGGATTTCCTAGGGGTCCTAACGCGTGATAAGGCATACTAGGAGCCCTAGTAAGACTCGGTAACCCCCTTTCAACTTACAATTCAAATATTATGATCTATAAAGTTTATATGTGTATGTGTGTGTGTGTGTGTGTGTGTGTGTGTTGTGTGTATATATA
>BSBK01015127.1:2500-29757 GCA_027943335.1 Chamaecyparis obtusa
CTTGATAACTCTCAACCTATGATTGATCAAAGCATGAAATAAATTTTAAATGAAATTAGATTCATAGAGAAAAATCTTGGCTTCAGAAATTCATGCCCTCATGTTTGTACCAGTCTGTACACTCCAATTGTCCTTGGGATTTGAAGAGAAATGGTTATGTTTTTATTGATTCAAAATGCCAAATTACATATCCTTACCTTCCACCCACTTGGTAGGGCTTATGAAGGCCTCCCCTATTGGTTAAAAACTGAATTTAAAACTATATGACCATAAGGGGGTTGTTTACAACTTTTGGCAAAAGTTGTCAAAGTTGCAAAGCAACTTTTACAACTTTTTAGCACTTTTTCTATTCTAGGTGACCAAGATTGGTCCATACCTAAGTCTAATGATCCAACATGGATCCAAACCATTAAAATGTGAAAATAGAAAAATCCTAAGATTTTAGGCTCTTTGACCATATTTGACCATAGTTGACCAAGGGCTTCTAATTGTGCCAATCTTGGAACTAGGTCTTACAGTTTGGTCTAGATGCCTAAATGATAGATCTAACCTAATCTAGATGTTCTTAGGACTTTGATTAATCATCATTTATTGTGGGTGCTCCTATACCATACTCCCCTTGAGTTTAGAACTTAAGTTCCTACTTGAGGTTAACTATTCCATCAAAGTTCCATGTTGCTTGATTTGGTCTTCAGTCATCCAAGTTGCATCTATGTTGGGGAGTACTTTCCATTTGACTAGGTACTGCATGTACTTCTTGGTTCTGGTCTGCTTCAGCAACTTGGTGTCCAATATTTCCTCTAATTCAATTGGTTTTCTTTGAGGGAAGTTTGTGACATAGTCTTGATCATTCATATATGCCTGCTCACCTTGTTCATTTATTGAATCTGTCATAACTTTGTAGCGGGTGAGGTCTGCAACATTGAAAATTGGAGAAATCTGCAAGGTAGGAGGAAGAGAGATCTCATATGCATTTCACCCATTTTGTTGAGTATACTGCATGGTCCTACCTTCTTCATGTGAATTTTGGAATATCTACCCTTAGGTAGTCTCTCTTTTCTTAAGAATGCCCATACCTTGTCTCCAACTTTGAAGTGGATTTCCCTTCTTCTTTTATCAACATGTTCCTTGTATTTCAAAGTGGATCTTTATAGTGCTTCCTTTACCTCATGCTGCATGTTTGTGATGAGCTCTGCTAGTTCTTTCCCTTGAGCATTGATTTTGAAATTAGATGATAGTTCTACCAGGTCCAGTGGTCCTTTGGGATGAAGGCCATACATTGCTTGGAAGGTGGTCTTGCCTGTTGACTTGTTCATGGAGTCATTGAATGCAAAATCTGACTGGGGCAAGAGTAGATCCCAAATCTGAGCATGTTGTTTGGTTAGGCATCTTAGGAGATTTCCTAAGGATCTATTTACTACCTCAATTTTCCCATTAGTTTGTGGGTGATAGGTAGAGCTGTAGGTTAGATTAGTTCCTAGTTTCTTGAAAAGTGTCCTCCAAAAGTGACCTTGAAACTTCACATCCCTGTCAGATACAATTGTTTGAGGCAAACCATGGATACTAACTACCTCTTTAAAGAAAATATGTGCAATATGAGAAGCATCATTTGTGCTTTTACATGGTACAAAATGGACCATTTTACTAAATCTATCCACTCACAAAAAACACTATCAAAACCTTGTTTTGTTCTAGGCAACCCCATTACAAAATCCATTGAGATTGATTCCCATGGTCTAGAAGGAATTGGTAAGGGTTGATATAACCCTTGATTTGTTGACACACCTTTAGCTTGCTGACAGATGGTGCAAGTCTCTATGAACTTTTTAACATCATTGTTCATCTTTGGCAAAATAACTCCTCCTTACCATGTCTTCTATCTTGTCAATGCCAAAGTGTCCTCCTAGGCCACCACAGTGCTTTTCCCTTATTATATTTGTCCTCATTGAACATTTGGGAATGCATAGTTCAGCTCCTTTGAATAGGAGTCCATTTTGAATCAGGTATTCAGAAAAATCAGTATGGTATCTTCTAACCATCTTTGTACAAACTTGAAAAATTTCTGCAAAATCAGGATCATTAGGGTATAGATGTTTGAGGGAATCAATTCTGACACTTTGAAGTTGTATCTCTTTAACTAGACCAACCCTCCTACTAAGGGCATCTGCCACTTTGTTTGCTACACCCTTCTTGTGCTTGATGTTGAAGACGTAGGCCTACAATTGTTCCATCCATTTAAGATGTCTGATAGATAGCTTTTCCTATGAATTGAGAAAACTTAATGCATGGTTGTCAGTATATACCACAAATCCTTTTGGGATTAGATAGTGCCTCCATTTCTTGAGGGCTTGGACTATGGAATAGAGTTCCAAGTCATAGGTTGAGTACTTCCTTTTGGTCTCATTTAATGTCTTAGAGAAGAAGGCAACTGGCTTACCTTCTTGACTTAGGACTGCACCTATGGCTAATTTACTTGCATCTGTCTCCACAGTGAAGACCTTGTTGAAATTAGGTAGAACCAAGATAGGGTATTGGGAAAATCTATTTTTCAAGTATTTAAATACATCATTTTCTTCCTTTGTCCAAGAAAACCTATTCTTTCTTCCTCCTTTAATGGTGTCAAGCATTGGTGCACACACATGACTAAAGTTTTTGATAAAATTTCTATAGAAGGTGGAAAGTCCATGGAAGCTTCTTACATCACCTTGGTTCTTTGGTGGAGGCCACTTGATGATTGCTTCAAACTTCTCAGGATCCATCTTGAGGGTACCTTGTGAGATCACAAATCCTAGGAATACAAGTTCCTTCTTAAAAAACATGCACTTTTCCAAGTTGATCACCAACTTGTACTGATTAAGTCTCCTTAGTACCTGTTCCACATGATCAAGATGCTCTTCCTTTCTATGAATGAATATTAGTATGTCATCAAGGTAAACAACAACAAATTTGCCAATAAAATCAATGAATATGTCATTCATAAGCCTCATAAAAGTACTAGGGGCATTGCTTAACCCAAAGGGCATTACTAACCATTCAAAGAAACCTTGAGTAGTTTTGAATGCTATCTTCCATTCATCTCTTGGTTTGATCCTGATATGATGGTATCCAGAATTCAAGTCTATCTTGGTAAAGTAGCAAGCACCTCCTATTTGATCCAATAGATCCTCAATCCTGGGCATGGGGAATCTATATCTTATAGTGATCTTGTTTAGGGCTCTACTGTCAATACACAACCTCCATTTTCCATCCCTCTTAGGGGCTAAGACTGATGGCACAACACAAGGACTGAGACTTTTTTGAATAAGTCCTCTTTCCAACAGTTCACTGACCTATTTTTTAATCTTTGCATGCTACAGTGGTGTCATCTTGTATGGGGCCTTGTTAGGTAGGGATGAACTAGGTATCAAGTCAATTTGGTGACTGATATCTCTTAAGGGAGGGAGGCTTGTGGGCAGGTCAGTAGCAGTGACATCTCTGTATTTTTCAAGCAATTCCTTAGCTTCATTTGGTATAGGATCATTTTGACCAGACCTTATATTAGCTTTGGGCTTAGAAATTAGGACAAAAGCTTCCGTTTTAGGCTCCTTTAATGTTTTTAACATCTCTTTCTGACCCATGATGATGACAGTAGGTTCCTTCTCAGATTTGTTATCAGGAAGGGGCTTCATAGTAAAGGTTTTTCTATCTTTGGTGATGGAGTAGGTGTTCTTCCTACAATGGTGCATGGCATCTACATCAAACTGCCAAGGCCTACCTAGAAGGATGTGTGAAATATGCATTTCAACAACATCACAAAGAACTTTATCTTTAAAGTCTGCAATTGAAAACTCTATCCATGCTTGTTCTGTTACTAGAGTTTGTTGGCCCTTTGTTAACCAAGAAACATGATAGGGAAAAGGATGTGGCTTCTTAGGAAGATTTAGTTTTTGAACCATTTCACTAGATACTAAGTTTTCAGTTGAACCAAAATCTATGAGTAGATTACATACCTTTCCATGGCATTTGATCTTTGTCCTGAAGAGGTTTTTCCTTTGTGGAGGTTCTTGGTTTTGTGGCACTTGAAGAAAGACTTGTCTCATCATCAAAAACACTCCTTCTGGTTCTAAGTCCCTTGCATCTACATTGTCATCTTGTTTTTCCTCTTGAATGAGTTGTGGTATTCTGTCACCTTGATTGTTATTATTCCTCTTCTCAGGGCACCTTCCTGCATGATGTCCTAATTGATTGCAATAGTAACATTTTAGGGGTCCATTTCCTCTCCCTATATTTTTTCTTCCTCTATTGAAGGGCCTTCTTCCTCTATAGTTCCCTCTTGAGTTTGAATCACTGTTCTCTTTGTGTCCTTGATAAGGGGTTCTGCTATTACTACCACTATTTTGTCCTTTGTTCCAAGAGGTTCCTCTTCCTCTAAAGTTATTCCCACTATCATTTCTCTTTCCCTTTCCAAACTCCTGCTTTCTCTTCCATTTCTCCTCTACCTTTAGTTCCATTTGATAGAACTTGTTGACTGTGGTAGGGTAGTGTAGGCTAAGTTCCTCTTGAATGGATACCTTTAGACCATTCATATATCTTGCTAGTTTTTCTTCTTCATCTTTTGCTACATTTTTATTCATACATAGCTTTAGGAACTCCTCGGTGTATGAGACTACATCCATGTCTTTTTGTTTTAAAATTTTCTTCCTCCTATGGAGTTGTACCCCATAATCTTTAGGTACATATGTCTCTTTGATCAGGGCTATCATCCTATTCCATGAGTTTATCATGCTCTTTCCATTCTTCACCCTCTCTGTTTGGATGAAGTTCCACCAAGTTAGGGATGCTCCCTTCAACTTGGATCTTTCCATCTTTACCCTCTTCTTCTTAGGGATGTCCTCACATTCAAAGAATGTTGTCAAGGCCTCTATCCAATCCAAGGCCAAATATGCATTCATCTTACCATTGAAGACCGGTAAGTCTATCTTCTCCTCCATGGTCCTTCTTACCATGGACTTAAAGGCATTAATGAAGGGTATTTGGTCTGTAGGAATGTCATGATCAGGGTTTTCTTCCTCCTCTTCACTCCCTTGTTCATTTTCAGACCCATCCTCTTTGTCCTTATCTAACTTCTTTTCAAGTTCTTGGAGCCTCTTAGTTAAGGCTGTATTTGCTGCCCTTTGTTCTCTCACCATCTTTGCTAATTCACTATTTGTGACCCTTGTAGGGATCTCTTCATCCTCATGACCAGACATCGCTCTGATTCCACTTGATGCAAAGTGGGCAGCATGAAGCTTGAAACAGTGAATGATGGTTAAGGGATTGATCTCTTAGATACCCAAACTATGGAGTAAAGTGCCCTACACCTATCACATGTGTAGAAAGTGTTAGAATAATAAGTAGAAAATGCAAATATAAACAAGTAGGAGAGAACACAATAACATAGAATTTAACGTGGTTCACCCAATCCCTGGGCTACATCCACCAAAAGTGAGTCCAATATCTTTATTACTATCCAGTGATTACAATCTGAAACCTGCAACACAATACCACCACATGAAGCTACAAAATCCCTCTTATAATGAATCTCAAACCCTAAGCCCTTTTACAAGTACTTTTTGACATAACCAAGAATGACTTAATAATATTGTAAAGGGTCGGCCATCAATTTTCTATTAGTCACAGTATGGACCCTTGACCCCATCAGGGGCTTTGCCCCTTGACCCCGCTTGGGGTGCTGCCCCAGGACCCCGCAAGGGGCTTTGCCCCTTGACCCCGTGGATAAGTCTGATTAGGCTCCACATACATAACATAAAGGACAAGGAATAAGGTTATCACAACCTTGAAAGCCTAAAGGGAACCTAATCACTAGGTTCTTCCAAGTAAAAAATTACCAATAACCAAGATTGGCTATGAATCACACTTAACCTAACTTGTGAACAAACCCCATGAAATGACTAGCATGACTAGGGGTGACCTATTCTAATGGATTTGGCCTATTTAGGTCCTATTCAATTAGTTCCAATGGTTCTTTCATTTAAAAGCAATCCATACAACATAGTTGCTTCACAAATCCAAAACTAGGCTTGTAGCCTATCATGCCCATAAATTTTCACTTAAAAACACACCAATTTTTTTTTTTTGAAAGGATAATAAGTCTAAGGTTTAATAGGTTAATCATTGACTAAGATGAAAGGTTGAAACTGAGAGGGTGTGGGTCAACTTGATTGTTGCAAAATGAAAGTTCGCAAAATAGTTTGAAACAATGTTTCTTTACAAATGTTGGTGATAAAGGTTACTAGTTGAATTAGTTTTAATCAAGGAATTATATCTAGTAGCAAAGTTGCAACCAAAGTTAACCTAACATTTAAGTTCATTCGTGGTAGTATCCAACTTATAATTTTAGCTATACTAATACCAAATAATAGAACCTAATGCCAATGCTATTCTACCATGAGTCGTTAGGATTCATTTATTAGAGCATTGTGATAGTATATCAAAGAAATCTATTTAGCTAAATAATAGCTAAACAAGTTTCATTGATCATAAAATTAGATTACAATTTAACTTGTAATTTGCTATAAATTAACCCATAATACTCATCCATTAGAAACTTACTATCCTCCCTTAATAGTTTAAATAAAAACATAATTTAAATAATAATTATATCAATTAATAGTAATTAATATAATTATTAATTAGCAAGGTAAATAAATAAATTATTAAATAATAGTAATTTATATTAATTACTAATACTTAATTAATATAATTGTCAACCATAAAATAAATAAGTTAAACATTAATAGCAATTATTTTAATTAATGCCATCTAATTAATATAATTTTTTTTAATAACAAATCTAACTAATCCAGTTATTAAATAATAATTATATTAATTAATATTATATATTAATTAACATAATTATTAAATAATAAATATAAATTAATAAATATAATATATATTAATTAATATTAATAATATTAATTAATATAAATAATAAATAAATTAATAAATATTATTTATATTAATTAGCATTATTAATATTAAATAATATAAATTATATATATAATATAAAAATAAATAATAAAAAAAAACAAACAAATAAATTTTTAAAAGAATTTTAAATAAAATATAATTTACTAAGGGGGATTTTTACCCCCCACCCCCACCTATGTCACAAATTCATTTAAGTCCCCGCGGGGACTCTTGTAGGGTGGGCTCGTGCTGCCTAGGCCGTGGGGTACCCTGCCTAGCGCAGGGCCCCTGCGCTGCTTAGTGCAGTGCGATAGGGGCGTGGGGACCACGTTCCCCCCATTAAAAAAATTTAAATATTTTTTTTTTTACAAATAATTTTTTTGAAAATATTTTAAAAAAAAATTAATTTATTAATATTAGATAGTACCCACCTACGTGGGGCTTTAAAAATATTTTTAAAAAAAAAAGTTATATCATTGCAATTTTTTTCTATGAAGGAATGTTTGTTTATATTTTTCTTTAAAAAGCCCTTTTTCCTTAGGCTTCTTGGGTGGCGACCCAGGTGGGTCCCACCCAAGTTGACTTGATATGACTGATTGGGCTTCATATAAATAATTTAATCTTCAT
Organism: Chamaecyparis obtusa; assembly: GCA_027943335.1. NCBI lineage: Eukaryota > Viridiplantae > Streptophyta > Pinopsida > Cupressales > Cupressaceae > Chamaecyparis > Chamaecyparis obtusa. The sequence continues at coordinate 10,076 of BSBK01015127.1, forward strand.
CTCCATGTGGATGAGAATAAAAGAATATTATATTGGTTTAATTACAAGTAGACAATGAAAGTAATAAAATAATGACTGTGGTTGGAAATTGTATGAGAATTTTTTTCCCATACATTTTCCAGAGATTTGTAGGTCTCTATTTCTACTTTTTCTTTGTGTTTCACTTCCTCTTTCACTTGTTTTGTTGTATTTGATTTCTTTCCTTTCTCTTGTATGTTTATTTAATTTGATTTCATCTTAGGATTTTAAGCTTGCAATAAACTAACTTAATAAGATGTAAACAAGCTTTACACAATTTCACAATGTAAAAATAATCTAGATAAACTATGATCAACATCACTTGATTTATTTGTCTCCCTATTTCATTTTTATTGTTTCTCAACATGGATACCAATATCAAAATAGAAAGAGCTTGCATTGAAAGGGAGAGTATGTTTGCAATCAACTCTTTCTTATCTCTATCATTTTAACTCAATGAAAACTATAAAATGAAACTATAACGATTCTACATTAGCCTTTCTTCTTTACAATTTTTCTCAACTTGAATACAAAAAGTTCTTATCTATGAGTAAATAAACAAGCTCTCACAAAAATAATTCCTACAACATCTTTACTTTCTTTCCAATGAATACAATACATTGCTTATTCTCTATTGAAAAATAACATGAGAACACCAAAATCTTCCTTTGTGCATTGTACAATATTTTCATAAGGAAATAAATCTGTACAAAAGAGAAACTCAATCCATCTCATATGAATATGAATACTTCAACACTATGATACAAGCACTTGACTTGGAGGGTATATCTCCATTACATAAACACATTGTGCTTTAGGGGTCCTTAAGATTCCCTTACATAACAATAAACATGAAACAATAAGGATCCAAATCAACTTAAGAATACATCTTCAAACTCCTCAAGATTTCAACTTCAACATGAAGTCTTCAATGGCTTCCAAACTTGAAAATAAACATAAATAGGCCATAGAGTGCTCACCTCCCAACCTAAGCTTCTATGAAGCCACCTCCAAGCTTGGGGAACCATCACATAGACAAGGTTTCACACACAAAAAACCACAATCACAAAAACACAAAAACTACATTTATACTCCCATCCAAGGCAAAATAAAGAGTCTCCAAATGACTCCTAAATTGGGGTGAAGGTGGAACCAACTCAAGGGGAGAAAGCTCATTTCATGGAAACAAAAGACAAGCCTTCTCTTGGCTTTCTCAACACACAAGATGCCACAAAATCCCACACAATAAAACTCCTTATGACCCCCATGGCTTCAAGCAATACAAACCCTTATGACCCCCAAAATAAATGGCTTCATGGTGCCCATACAGCCATGTTTCTTCCTTCTCCATACCAAGGAGAGACTGTACACCCATGATTGTCCCAAAATTCCCTTCACACCCATGACTACTCTTCCCTCCCAAGGGTGAGTGTGGCCTTGAGAAAACTCCCTTAACAAAATAATACCAACAAGAATTCACAAGAATAACAAAGCTTCACATTTACATTACAATTAATACAAGCACTACAACAAGCTCAAGAATTCACATAAACAACTACTTACATACAATAAGAAGATTCACAAACACAAATACATAATATCACAAAACTAGTTTCTCCATGCAAGAAATGAAATAATCTTGAGAGCTCATTCACTTGGAAACATAACAAGAAGAAAGATGAATGCCACCAATCTAAAATCCACGCTTAAGGAAGAAAGTTGATGAAAAGCCTCCTCTAAGCCTTTCTCCAAACTAGCAAAGTCTCCAAATCTAGAGAGTAGGTGTCAACCCAATTCTTCCCCCAAAATTTCTACTAAAAGAGGTTCCCCACCAAACCCCCAACTAACCCTCATTAATAGGCATGGCTCATGGAGAATTTCCATCCATCCTTGTCTCTCCTCATAAATGATATGGAGACCAAGAATGGGGAAAGAGGAATGGGCTTCTCCTCATTTGCCAACCCTCCATTTTCGAAATTTCACTTGAGAGGTACTTTTGAAGGACCATAAATGAGTTATGGGCTCAATATTGATTAAAATTTAACACCCAAACCAAGGTACATCAAGTGGGGTGGCTAAAAAAGACCCTAACTACACCCTAGGTGCTCATTTAACCTCCCTAAAATTCACTTGAAGTTTGAATTCGGGTTCAACATGGTTTGACTTACTCTAAGGCTTCCTAACCAAAGGTTTACATGAGGATCCTAAAGGGGTACCATCCTAGATTGATGGGAATCCAATCCCCAAGTGGACATGTCATGGCCTTAAGTACACACACATGTGTCAAGTGACACAAACAAAAATGACACATCACAAGCCATGTTGCATATCCACTTGGACCTTCTCACATAAATCACATTTACAATTGACATATAAATCAAATACATTCATGCACCATACTTTTACAAATTAAATACAATACAACAAGGTTTTTGGCTTCTCACTAGAAGCAACCTTGGCTCAAACTGATTAAAACATAAGTCTATGCTTTGGTTCTCTGAATTTACCATGGTATAATTCCCTACACACTAAAGTCCAACATCAGTAGTCCAAGGAAATAAAACATGTAAATTCATAACATTATTAATCAAGATAATTCATCTGACATTTCAGAATTCACATGACAATAATCATTCATCTATAACATGCATACAACTCATCATAAAATAGATAATTCATCACCAAATTAATCTTAGAACATAATTATTGCATATTTAATTTCAATTGTAATTAAATATCATCATGACCTCCTAATCATTCATAAAATTCACTTAATCTCACATAAAGATTCCAAATAGACATCACAGTTTCATCAAAATAACATAATTGAATGTGAAACTAAACTCTAAGGTGATAAAACCATAACATAAAGTATCAGTAAATCCATAGAGCATCAAATATAATAATCAAATATGTCTATCTCAAATGCCAAACTAAGTGGCTATGACAAGCTCGAGGTGAGGCCTCACATTCTCCCCCCTAGGCATGAACTTCCTCCTGGAGTTCATAAAAAAGATGGGGTTATTGTGCTCTCATCTACGCTGCATCCTCCCATGATGCCATAACCTCATCATAGAAATCCCATTGGACCCTAACCTAGTCCAACTCTCGACCTTGAAGGGCTAGCGTCTAGTGAGCCAAAATGTGGATGGGCTCGAAAGCCAACTGACTGTCCAACTCCACCTGCAAGGCATTCCACTCTATGATATGAGTCGCATAAAAAATATACTTTCTCAACACTGACACATGAAAAACATTGTGGATGCATGATAGGCTCGGTGGCAAGGCAAGATAATAGGTGACAAGACCTATCCACTCAAGTATCTCAAAAGGGCCAACAAATCTGGGTGCAAGCTTAGAGCCCTTTCCAAATCAGACTGGACTCTTATGAGGTCGCACTCTCACAAAGACTCTATCTCCCACCTGATAACTATTACCCAATTTTTTCCTATTCCATGCAAATTTGGCTAAGTTCTATACCAAGGTTTGCCTTTTAATCTTGCCGAGCACCCCTGAAAATTTCATGGGCTTATTGTCCTATTCTCTGGCCTCTGCAATTTATTTTATCCCCTCGTTTGCAAGTTTAATTTTTTTAAAAAATGATAGTTTGAGCAAAAAAATCTGAAAAACCTAGGCCATGTTCTAATTTACCATTACTTTATCAGCCACTTAAGTTCTCATTTCAGCATGTGCGTAATTCTTCCTTCGGTCGCCAGTTCTCTTATTCTTCCGGTGGTTCCTCTTTCTATTCAACGACTGGGCGACTGTAGTGGTTCACGTAATCTCTTAATCCTAGCGGTTAAGTCCTCAATAGTTAGTGACCCAGCGAAGTGGTTAACTTTTCTTTAGTTGCGTGATCACTTAAATGTTTGGCGGTCTCAGCTAAGTGGGGGTCCCAGTTAGGAAGATCTGACGGTTGGCGTGTATTCTCATGGAGTTTCTCTGACACATACGATCTTACACTGACCGTCAATCTTCCTTTTCATGCAACGCTTCATGTGTCGGTGGGTCCATTGCCACATTGTCTGACATGGAGGCTTTTGATTGGCTGGAGGTAATGATTTGGAACTTTGTCAGAGCGGGCCCAGAGACTATCTAGTGTGGAAGATCTGACGGCTGGCGTGTATTCTCATGGAATTTTTCTAACATATGAGATCATGCACCCGTTGTTAGATTGGAATCTAAGACTGCAGTGGGTCCTTTGTTAGTAGTGACCGGGTAGTATGCAATGAATAGAAGAATGACAAGTGGTGGATGGGCCCAAGTTTTGAAGGTATTCTACGAATTAGCAAGCAAAGCTTTTCTATTGTTTGTAAGATTTAACTGGGGTTAGCTAAAAGATTTAGAAATTCAGTGATTGCAGTGTTTGCATAGTCGCTTGATCAGACTAGGGTTATGAGAAATATTTCATGAATGTGAGGAGGGTCTTTAGTCGTGCATTCGCTGAGTGACTTAAGGAAAGAAAGCTTGAGGTGGGTCGAAACATGCTGATGTGTTGACGTGCTCAATTTTCATTGGTCACGATATGCTGATATGGACATGGACTTTTCAAGAGGGTTTGTGACTATTTCAAGGATGATCTGAGCTGTTCATCTACCGAGAAATAATAGATATCGATGGACACGTTTTAAAATGACCAGCTAGCCATTGTTTTTCAAATTTAAATATTTCTAAGAAGGTTTTTTGCCAGTGATTGATTCAACAAACTGCGGCTGCAGAGGTAGTTAAAGAATTTATGTCTTCAGGACATTTGCAGTTGGGAGGATGATGAGGAGGTTTGGGTAGCCGTCGTAAGTCAAGTCTTGTGCCTAAGAAGTACCATTTTGAGCATTCATGGTGAGACTTTGTGCAGAAAGGTTGATGAAGCAAGATTGCTTGTGCACAGGCAAATTTGGTACAGGGATGGGCACATAAATTCAAAATATCTGATCGGCTATGATATTTTAGAGATGCATTTATGATCAGATTTGATTGAGTTAGGGTTAGTTATTATTCTATTGAAAACCTATGTAACCCTTGTTAGGTTTTGACTCCGGCCTGTGTGCCATAGGGAGATATGTATATAATGTTTTGGAGCTTTAAAGAAGCTCAGAGTTAGACAATTGTAAAATAAAGTTTACCTTTCTTAAGAGTCATCGGTGATATTCTTTCTACCCTCTGGCTTCTACAGTTGTAAATTCTCATTGATTATTTAGATATTGTAAGGTATTTTGTGGCATTCTTCATGTCCCTATGCTTCTTGTCTGAGTTATCTCTTAATGAATTCAATATTTATATATATTTTTAGTGATATCTTAGGGTTCTTGATCCTTCTTTCTTTCTGCAATTCATGTGTGTTCTTGTGGATGATTTGATGTGAATGCTTTTGTGGGTATACTACACCCCCTTAACAATCTTGTCTCATTCCTATACCTAGTTGCAGAGGTGAATGTTTGTTTGCAGGTCATAGATTGTTGTCTAATCCTAAGAGTGTTATTGTTTGTGAAAGAATCTCTCTCTTTCCTTGAATACCCTCTTTTATTTGCAGACCCTTCTATGAAATACTTATGCAAGCCTATTCAGTGAGTTGTGATCTCCTAGACCTAAGTTTATTCATTGAATCCATCTTTTATGCTGTAATTCATACCTTCATTTCAGTGTATCACCTAGTAGGATAATTTTCTTTCAATTCTTTTCCCTTTCAAGCATTCCTTCTATCCCTTTCCCCTCAAGAGTTTAATTTTCATGTCAAGAAGCAAATTTGGGTGATTATCCAAGAGGAACCAACCTAGAATTTGGAGGTCTCATCTCAGTTAGTGTATTTTCCACACCTAGAGATGATTCCCATGTTATACTAGGTTATCAAGACTACGAGAGCTTGAAACAAGGTTGCAAACTTAGTGTATAACAATTCTGGCACGCCCGGTGGGACAGTAAAAAAATTACATTCATGTTAAAATTATGCTATCTCTGATATACAGATTGCATAATATAGGATTTTAGAAGTTATTCTATCAAGTATATCTGGCAACTCCACTGATTTCACAGATTCATGCTACCTTTGTTCAAAGTTTATGAGAAAGATTGAGACTAGAAGCTCAAAGCCTACTGAATTTTTAGAATTACCTTCAAAAAGAGGCCACAAAGGTAGATCAACTCAAAGAACATCCCCTGCAAGGAGAATACAGTCTACACCTCCTGATACTTTAGAAAGGACACCCTTGCCCTTTCATCTTAGAAGAAGAGGAAGATCTCTGACTAGAGACCTAGAAGAAGATTCAAATCCAACATCAAACACAACTCACATAGTTGTTAATCTTCAAATTGCAGTTCCTACAATGGCTAGACAGTTTGCTTTTGCACCTTTCAACCAAGGAAGTCCATTAGCCTTTGCTCAACATCATGATTTGCCCTTGGTGGCACTAAAGAGTTTACCTGATTTCATAGGTGAAGGGTAAACAACTGCTTTTAAGCACATAAGAGATGTGACCACCATTTGCAACATACACAACATAACCCAAGAAGATGTAGCCACCAAATTATTAGCAGTCTCTCTAAAAGGTAAGGCTCTTGAATGGTTTAGAACTCTAGCTGTTGGTTCCATCAATTCATGGGATGGGTTAGGAGATGCATTGAGTAAGCATTTTGAGGATAAATCAGATAACTTGTCTTTGGTGGAGCAGTTAACAACCATTAAGAGAGATCCGCAAGAACAAATGACAGATTACAATAGTAGATTCCTCAAAACATGGAATAGAATTCCAGTTTCTGTGAGATGATCAGCTGACCATGCTTTCCTATACTACTTGCAAAGTTTGAATGGTCAAATTTCTGTCATGATCCAATCTATGGGTGGTAGTTCCTTACCCTAAGCTTTTGACACAGCTGTCAGGGCTGAAAATTATTTAATCCAAGTAGGCATGATAGCTAGAAGGCCACCTATGCCCATCTTTCCTAGCCTTCAACCCATTGCACCTGCACAAGTACCCTCATTTACCCCTATTCTCACCATATCAACACATCAGGCTAGTACAAGTGGTCAAGAGCTAAAAAGAAGTTTCTCTCAAGAGTTACAAGAGATCAAGAATAGTCAACAAACTAGTCAGCAAGAAATGGCAAATTTGTTGCAAACCTTGACTAAAGAAGTGACAAATCTAAAGAGGCAAGGTCAAGGAATCAGACCACCCTTTCAGCCACAAGGCTAGAGTCCTAATCAACAATATCAGAATCAGGGATAACTTTATCAGCAAAGCAGGCCACCATACCAAGGAGGCTATCAAGGATAAAGGCAAAATTTTAATCAAAGGTCGTTCCAACCATATAACCTTGCACCTCTTAATTCTGTCAATTCGGTTAGGGATATGGTCCCTAGTCAGAGCAATATGGCCATGGATAATAAATAGTTTTTTCCTTGTAATTAGCCTCATAATCAGGCTACATATTCAAATGGATGGATGAACCAAGCTCTAATGGTTCAAAATGCCTCACAAGCTCAATCAGAGGCTTTATCCAGTGGGCCAGTTCCTCAACAAGAATCACAAGAGAATGAGACTGCTCTTTTCAATTGGGAGCAGCCAGACTTCAATGGAGTTAATGATGAATTTTCTATTGCTGCTTATACAAGGGCAAAGAGAAGAGCTCAAGATATGAAGCGAGCAGACTCTGGTACTAAAGTTACTACATCTATAGAGCCAATGCAACAAGCTGCCCCTGGCACATTTAAGAGGGCTCCTACCATTACAAGCAAAGAGGGTTAGACTCTCAAGGAGGTAGAGCCCATCATAGTAAAAGCACAAAAAAGAGTACACACTGTGACACCTTTCAATATTGTAGACAACATGAAGAAGGTGAATATTACTATGTCTATGTGGGACTCTTTGGCTATTCCAGGGCAACCTAAGATTTTGAAGAAGGCTATGACTGAAATGGTTACTCCTCAACCTACAAAAGAAGCTACAAAGCCAGTGTTGGTTAACACTGATCAAGAAAAGGAGGCTCCAAGTAGCAACTCCAAAGCCAATGCCATGCAAGGTAGGAACTCAAAGCTGCCTCCCTTTTATGTATCTTTAATCATTGGAAAATCTTTAGTGCATAATTGTATGGTAGATAGTGGAGCTACTAGCACTGTAATGCCCAAGAAGGTGGCTGACCAATTAGGACTAAAATATGAACTCTTCCAAAAGAATTTTACACAACTTGATGGGTCCTCAGTCAACACTCTAGGTGTGGCCAAGAATACCAGTCTGATCCTACATGCTAGTCCTAATTTCTCCATCCTCCTTGATGTATATATCATAGATCTCCCCACTTTGTTTGCTATATGTCTTTCAAGGGAGTTCATAGCCAAGATAGGAGGCTACCTATCTTCTGATTGGTCTCACATGTTATTTCACACAAGATATGGTACCAAGGTCACCATTAAGTTAGAATCATTAGCAACACACCATATAGAACCATATGTATCCAACACCATCAATGTAAGCTGCCCTATCTTTGATGACAGTGATTTCCCAACTATCAGAGAAGCAAACACTAGGATAGAAAGTATCCCTGATATTTTCTTTGATGAACTAGAATCAGAAAATGCTTTTCAAGCCCAAGAAAATGTCATTTGGGATGCTGGTTTGGGAAGTTATTTGATACAAGAAAGTGGATCCATCTAGAGCCAAGCCTCCTCAAAGAAGACACTGATTTAGAGGATAAGAATAATTAGGTTTGGGAATTGTTTTTTGATGGAGCTAGAAGTAGACATGGTTCTGGTGGTGGTGCTATGCTAGTGTCCCCAAAAGGAGAAAGATACTATACAACTTTCATATTCAGTTTCTCCTACACTAGCAACACTGCAGAATATGAAAGCCTTGTGAATGGACTGGAATGGGCTAGGAAAAGAGGGCTTAAGGCCTTGAAAGTTTATGGTGACAGTGAGTTAGTAGTCAGCCAAGTGAGAGGGATAAGTGAAACCAAGAATGACACTTTGAAAGCATACAAACATAGAGTTTGGGATGCAATTGAAGACTTTTGTGCTTTCAATATTGTTGCTATCCCTAGAAAGCTGAATCAAAATGCAGATAGCTTAGTTGCTGTTGGATCACAGTATGATATTCCAAATAGTATTTCAAAGGAGGAGATCCAACAACATATCAAAGTGATTGTCAGACCCTCTATTCCTAATAATGATGTCAATTGGCAGGTGTTTGACAATGATGAGCAAATCTTGTAGTTCTTGTTTGAAGAGGATGTCTTTTCAAGACATAATCAAGAGAGGTTATCACAGAACTATGGTGATCAAGTGATACAACTTAAGTCTAATAAGATTCCTAGAGGTCTTATCACCTTAGAGATTGCCTTCAACAAGGATGATGAAGTTAATAAGAATAAGGCTGGCCTGATAGTTCAACAAGAATATTGTGTTGAATTAGAGTTGGAATCGGGTAAAAGTTTACAATTTGGAAAGGTAAGCACTAGATTGGAGAAGCAAGCTTACACTCAGTTATTCAAGGAATTCAGTGATATTTTTGCATGGCAATATGAAGACCTCAAAGGTTTTTATCCAGCCCTTGCTCAACACACTATTGAATTAGAGCCTAATGCCAAACCAATAAGGCAAAAGCAAAGGCCTATTAATCCCAAGCTTGAGCCACTTATGCGTAGAGAAGTGCTCAAATTGATAGAAAGTGGTATCATCTACCCCATTAAGCATACTAGTTGGGTTTCCAACCTTGTTCCTATCATAAAAAATAATGGGGAGTTGAGATTATGTGTTGATTTCAGGGATCTTAACAGGGCCTCCTTAAAAGACCGCCATCCATTACCCTCTATGGAACAAATCTTACAATGTGTCTCTGGATCCGAGAGATTTTCATTATTGGATGGCTATTCAGGATACAATCAGATCCTGGTGAATGAAGAAGATCAATATAAGACTGCATTTACAACCAAGTGGGGAACCATGACTTATCAAAAGATGCCCTTTGGTTTGTCAAATGTAGGTGCTACATTTCAAAAGGCAATGGATATGGCCTTTAAAAGCCTCATGTACAAGTTTGTACTAGTCTACTTAGATGACATAACTGTCTATTCTAAACATGCAGCAGATCATATCAAACATTTAAGGAAGATTTTTGAAAGGTGTAGAGAATTTGGGATATCTCTTAATCCCAAGAAATGTGTGTTTGCAGTTCATGAAGGAAAATTGTTGGGATATGTAGTATCCAAAGAAGGAATTACAGTAGATCATGAGAGAATTGCAGCCATCCTAGAGCTACCATTGCCACACCATAAGAAAGGCCTCCAATCTTTCATAGGAAATATTAATTTTGTTAGGCATTTCTTGCCTAATATTGTAGATTTATTGAAGCCTTTGACAGCCATGTTAAAGAAGAGTTCAACTTTCAGCTGGACTAAAGAAGGAAAAGCCAATTTCTAGGCTATCAAAGAGGCCTTGACAGAAGCTCCTGCTCTCCTCAATGCAAATTTTAGTAAGGATTTTATCCTTTATGCTTATGGAGGACATGATTCTATATCTACAATGTTGACTCAAGAAAATTTAGATGGATTGGAGAAGCCTATTGCTTTCTTTAGCAAAGGTTTAGAAGAGTATGAACAGAGATACTCTTTTGTAGAAAAACATGTACTTGATGTGGTGAAGAGCCTTAAAAAGTTCAGATATTTGTTGAACCATAGCAAGGTACACTTGAAAGTTACTCATCCAAGTGTCAAAGAATTTTTTCTTTCCAAGGACCTCAATGAGAAAAGAGCTGGTTGGATCATCAAGGTGATGGAATATGACATTGATATCCAAACCACCAAGCTAGTTAGAGGAAGAGGTCTTTGTGAGCATTTGGCAGAGGATGAAAGTTCAAAGAAATCAGAACAAATGGATGCATCTTTGGTTGTGCATTCTACAAAAGAACATGCCTAGGCATCAAGTTGGCTGCCTAACATGATTCATTACTTGAAGATAGGACAATGTCCTGCAGGTTTGGATTTAGCAAAAAGAAGATACTATAGATTACAATCTATTCCTTTTGTGCTAATAGATGAAGTTATTTTTAGAAAGGATTACAATGGTGTCCTTTTAAGATGCATTGATTCAGAAAAGATAGCTGATGTCCTATTTGAATTTCATGATGGATCTTTTGGAGGTCATTTTTCTCCTAGGACTACTGCTTTTAAAATCATGAGGCCTGGATACTATTAGCCATCTATCTTTAAGGATAGCCATGATTATGTGAGAAAATTCATCAAATGTGCTATGTTTGTAGGAAAGGAAAGGTTTTTAGCCCTACCCCTTCAGCCAGTCAGAACAGAGCAACCTTTCATGAAATGGGGTATAAATTTAATTGGTACGATCAATCCTCCATCTAGTGTAGGACACAAGTGGATAATTACTGCAACAGACTATTTCGCTAGATGGACAGAGGTAGTTGCATTGAAGAAATCAAATGAGAATGTTGTATTGAGTTTTTATGATGATATAATCCATAGATTCGGCACTCCAAACTCCATAATATCAGATAATGCATTAGCATTCATAGGCCTTAAAGTCTCAGAATGGGTGATCAGGAATGGCATCTATCTGAATACAAGTTCAAATTACTACCCTCAGGGCAATGGCTTAGCAGAGTCAACAAATAAGAACTTGATTAGGATAATCAAGAAAACTCTACAAGATAACCAAAGGGACTGGCATACTAAATTGAAGTCTGCATTATGGTTAGACAAGATTACCCCAAAGAAGATCATTGGAAACTCTCCTTATGTGTTAGTATATGGCAGAGAGGCTAAGTTTTCCATTTCAACTGAATTACCAGCTCTGGACTTGGCTACTCAGTATGTCCTATTTGAAGAAGGAGATCCCTTGCAAGTTAGGTATGCTCAGCTAATGGAATTAGAGGAACTCAGAGATAAGTCCATGAAGGACATGGAATTTCACTAGATATAGATAAAGAGAAGTTTTGATAAAAGAGCCAGGGCCAAAAATTTCAAAGTTGGAGATGTAGTTCTCAAGTGGGATGAATTCAGATCAAGACCTGGCAGACATACAAAATTTGATTCATTTTGGGGTGGGCCATTTGTTATAACAGAGTGCAAGGGGTATAATGCTTTTCAGCTATCAACCCTTGAAGGAGATGCCTTGCATATATCAGTGAATGGTTTGCACTTGAAACCCTGCTTTGAGGTTAGTCCCTCTTTGTAAATTCTTGTAAATATGTTTTCCTGCTTTCTTTCCCTATTTTCTAGGTTAGTTTTCCTGCTTTCCAAGAAGTGCCTGTGCACAAGTTCTATCCCTCTGTCAAGTTTTATGCTAAAAAATAGACCCCATGCCCAATAGATTATGTCAAGGTCACTAATTTTTGTGTCTAGCAGGCTGACATCCAGCAGAAATCACCAAAATGTTACCCATTTTTTCCCTGTTCCATGCAAATTTGGCTAAGTTCTATCCTAGGGTCTGCATTTTAATCTTTCCGAGCACCCCTAAAAATTTCATGGACTTATTGTCCTATTCTCTAGCCTCTACAATTTATTTTATCCCCTGGTTTGCAAGTTTAATTTTTTTTAAAAATGACCATTTGAGCAAAAAAATCTGAAAACCCTAGGCCATGTTCTAATTTACCGTTACTTTATTGGCCACTTAAGTTCTCATTTTAGCATGTGTGTAATTCTTCCTTCGGTCACTAGTTCTCTTATTCTTCTGGTGGTTCCTCTTTCTATTCAGCGACTGGGCGACTGCAGTGGTTCACGTAATCTCTTAATCCTAGCAGTTAAGTCCTCAACAGTTAGTGACCCAGTGAAGCGGTTAACTTTTCTTCAGTCATGTGATCGCTTAAGTGTTTGGTGGTCTCGGCTAAGCGAGGGTCCCAGTTAGGAAGATCTGACAACTAGTGTGTATTCTCATGGAGTTTATCTGACACATGCGATCTTACGCCAACCGTCAATCTTCCTTTTCATGCAATGCTTCATGTGTCGGTGGGTCCATTGCCACATTGTTTGACATGGAGGCTTTTGATTGGCTGGAGGTAATGATTTGGAACTTTGTCAGAGTGGGCCCAGAGACTATCTAGTGTGGAAGATCTAACGGCTGGCATGTATTCTCATGGAGTTTTTCTGACATATGAGATCATGCGCTCGCCGTTAGATTGGAATCTAAGACTGCAGTGGGTCCTTTGTCAGTAGTGACTAGGTAGTATGCAACGAATAGAAGAATGACAAGTGGTAGATGGGCCCAAGTTTTGAAGGTATTCTATGAATCAGCGAGTAAGGCTTTTCTCTTGTTTGCAATATTTAACTGGGGTCAGCTAAAAGATTTATAAATTTAATGACTGTAGTGTTTGCGTAGTCACTTGACCGGACCAGGGTTATGAGAAATATTTTGTGAATGTGAGGAGGGTCTTTAGTCGCGCATTCACTGAGTGACTTAAGGAAAGAAAGCTCGAGGTGGGTCCAAACATGCTGATGTGCTGACGTGCTCAATTTTCATTGGTCGCGATATGCTGATATGGACATGGACTTTTCAGGAGGGTTTGTGACTATTTCAAGGATGATCTGAGCCATTCATCTGTCAAGAAATAATAGATATCGATGGACACATTTTAAAATGACCGGCTAGTCATTGTTTTTCAAATTTAAATATTTCTAAGAAGGTTTTTTGCCAGTGATTGATTCAACAAACTACGGTTGCAAAGGTAGCTAAAGAATTTATGTCTTCGGGACATTTGCGGTTGGGAGGATGATGAGGAGGTTTGGGAAACTGTCGTAAGTCAAGTCTTGTCCCTGAGAAGTACCATTTTGAGCATTCATGGTGAGACTTTGTGCAGAAAGGTTGATGAAGCAAGATTGCTTATGCGCAGGCAAATCCGGTACAGGGATGGGCACGTAAATGAAATATCTGATCGGCTATGATATTTTAGAGATGCATTTATGATCAAATTTGATTGAGTTAGGGTTAGTTATTATTCTATTGAAAACCTATGTAACCCTAGTTAGGTTTTGACTCCAGCTTATGTGCCATAGGGAGATATGTATATAATGTTTTGGAGCTTTAAAGAAGCTCAGAGTTAGACAATTGTAAAATAAAGTTTACCTTTCTTAAGAGTCATCTGTGGTATTCTTTCTGCCCTTTGGATTCTATAGTTGTAAATTCCCATTGATTATTCAGATATTGTAAGGTATTTTGTGGCATTCTTCATGTCCCTATGCTTCTCGTTTGAGTTATCTCTTAATGAATTCAATATTTATATATTTTTTAGTGATATCTTAGGGTTCTTGATCATTCTTTCTTTCTGCAATTCATGTGTGTTCTTGTGGATGATTTGATGTGAATGCTTTTGTGGGTATACTACAACCCCTTAACAATCTTGTCTCATTCCTATACCTAGCTGTAGAGGTGAATATTTGTTTGTAGGTCATAGATTGTTTTCTAATCCTAAGAGTGTTATTGTTTGTGAAAGAATCTCTCTCTTTCCTTGAATACCCTCTTTTATTTGTAGACCCTTCTATGAAATACTTATGCAAGCCTATTCAGTGAGTTGTGATCTCCTAGACCTAAGTTTATTCATTGAATCCATCTTTTATGTTGTAATTCATACCTTCATTTTGGTGTATCACCCAGTAGGATAATTTTCTTTGAAGTCTTTTCCCTTTCAAGCATTCCTTCTGTCCCTTTCCCGTCAATAGTTTACTTTTCATGTCAAGAAGCAAATTTGGGTTATTATCCAAGAGGAACCAACCTAGAATCTAGAGGTCTCATCTTAGTTACCATAGGTCCCACACCTGGAGATGATTCCCATGTTATACTAGGTTATCAAGACTATGAGAGCTTGAAACAAGGGTGCAAGCTTAGTGTATAACAATAACTATGATCTTCCCTCTTGGCATCTGCATACTTCTTCTGCCTATCCTGTACCTCCTTCAGATGCTACCTAATCATGGTCACCTGCTGCTCTAACTCTCACACTAACTTAGGACCTAAAGAAACTCTATGCTCAATGTGGTCCCAACTCAATGGTGTCCTGCATGGTCTACCATATAATGCTTGATAGGGAGGCATACCTAGAGAAGTGTGATGCCCATTATTGTAGGCAAACCCCACCAAATGAAGGTACTCCTCCCACCTAGTTTGATGATCCATGACATACATGCGAAGCATATCCTCCAACACCTGATTTACCCTCTCTATTTGACCATCAGTCTCTGGGTGATAAGCGGTACTAAAATTGAGCTTAGTGCCCAAAGCTGTCTATAGTCCTCTCCAGAAAGATGATGTGAAGAGAGAATCTTGATCTGAAATAATCTTACGGGGTATGCCATGAAGTCTGGCAATATCCTGTAAGAAAACCTGTGCTACTACTGGGGCTGTAAAAGTGGTCCAAATGGGTGAAAAGTGGGCTACTTTGGTCAGCTTGTCAACTATCACCATGATCGCATCATGGCATCGAGA
The DNA here is from genome assembly GCA_027943335.1 of Chamaecyparis obtusa. NCBI lineage: Eukaryota > Viridiplantae > Streptophyta > Pinopsida > Cupressales > Cupressaceae > Chamaecyparis > Chamaecyparis obtusa. Next base: position 25,512 of record BSBK01015127.1, read on the forward strand.
TGACATAGGGAGACCCATGATGAAGTCCATGTAAATAACATCCAACTTCCACTATGGTATCTCATGAGGCTAAAGAAAACCACTAGGGTGATGATGCTCTACCTTAACCTTCTAACACTCAAGACATCATGCCACTATCTTAGCTATGTTTTGTCTCATCCCTGGCTAATGATATAACTACCTCAAATCTACATGCATCTTCTTGACTCTAGGATGCGCTACATAAGGGGCTCTATGAGCCTCTAGCATGATGAAAACTTGTAAGTCCCTGGAGGATGGGACATAGATGCATCCTCTATGGCATAAAAGCCCATAAGAATCTAGGGAATATCCTAAATATTTACCCTCAAGGGTACTCTGAGACCGAATGATCTAACTAATCTCTGTATACCAAACATCCTCATGTAAATGATGCAATATTTGATCCCTCAACTCAATACCTACTATCATAGAATAGGCCCCATGGTGTCTCCTACTCAAAGCATCGACAACCACATTCTCCTTCCCCTTGATGTAGTGGACATCAAAATAATACTCATAAGGGAATTCCATCCACCTATGCCGATGTGCATTCAGGTTCAACTGAGAGAATATATACTGTAAGCTCTGATGATTTGAATGGAGCTCAAACTGATGACCCAAAAGGAAATGCCACCATCTCACTAAGGCATGAACCACTGTAGCTAACTCAAGGTCATGAGTGGGGTAATTGAGTTCGTGAGTCTTAAGTTTCCTAGACTCATATGCAATGGCTTGCCCATTCTACATAAGAACTACTCCCAAATCATCTAAGGAAGCATCTGTGCATACAACAAAACCTGCTGAAGGGTTAGGAACTGCTAGAATAGGAGTGCTGGTAAGTGCCTTCTTGAGTTCTTGAAAGGCCCCCTTGCACTTCTTGGTCCACTCAAATTTCTTTCCCTTACGCTGAAGAGAAGTGATGGGATGAGCCACTCTAGAAAAACCCTCTACAAAATGCCTGTAATAACCTGCCAATCCCATAAAGCTCTTAACCTCGGTCACTGAAGTAGGTGTAGGCCAATCCATGATGGCTCTAATTTTAGATGCATCTACTGAGATTCCATCTCTTGAAATAACATGCCCAAGGTATTGAATCTCTGTCCTATAGAAAACACATTTGGACAAACTGCCATACAACTGATTATCTTTAAGACACTGCAATACCTGTCTCAGGTGCTCTTCATGCTCCTCTTCACCCATGAATAAATTAGGATATCATCAAGGAACAAAATTAAAAACTTATCAAGGAAAGTGTGGAATACCCCATTTATAAGGCTCATGAAAATTATTGGAGCATTGGTGAGTCCAAAAGGTACAACTATGAACTCATAATACCCATATCTAGTATAGAATGTAGTCTTAGGAATGTCGCTGTGAAAAATCCATAGCTAGTGGTATCCTGACTTAAGATCAATCTTGGAAAAAACTTTAGCACCCTTAAGCTGATCAAATAAATCATCAATCCTGGGGAGTGGATACTGATTCTTGATGGTAAGCTTATTAAGCTATCGGTAATCCATGCATAATCGCAAGGATCCATCCTTCTTAATGAAGATAACAGGTGCGCCCCAAGGTGAAATACTAGGATGAATGTGACCTTTCTCCAAAAGTTCCTCTAACTAGATCTTGCGCTCATTAAGCTCATTAGTGGTCATCCTGTAAGGTGCCCTTGAAACTGGGACAGCTCTTGGCACAAGATCTATATGGAAGTCTACTGCTCTACGAGGAGGCATGCTTGGAAGCTCAGTAAGAAACACATCTACATACTCCTGAAGTATAGGATAATTGTCAAGAGATGTTTCCCTTTCCTCCTCATCCTCTCTATCACTAATAGTAATAGAAAAAAGATAACATCCCTTCCATGTGCTCCTCTTAAGATGCATGATAGAGATCATACCAACAGAGATGCCTCTCTAAATCCCGCAAATCACAATAGGTGTACCATGATCATCAAGGCACTCAATCCTATTCTGTCAGCAATCTAACTTAGCTCTATGGGCATAAAGCCAATCCATGCCAAGATCTATGTCATAGGAACCAAGAGATGTGATACAAAGATCCATAGTTGTGGTGAAATCACCAATCTGCACTTGGCTATCCTTCACTAAAGAGTTGACTGACACTCTAGACCCTGATGCTAACTCTACTTCCCAACTAACTTCCTATCTTGCTGCCACAAGCCCACAACGCTCCACAATAAATGGAGATATAAAAGAATCAGTAGCACTAGAATCAAACAATATGGTAACACTAATACCGTTGATCATACCTGCAACCTCTATTACTGTGGCCTGGTGCTCGGCCTGGCGGTTATCAACTACTGCAAAAACCCTATGAAACTTTCCAAAGTCTCCTACTATAGGCTTCGATGCTTCCATACACTGACTACCTGACATCTAACCCTATGGATAATCATGAGCTAAGTGCCCCATGACACCACATGCATAGCAAGGACCACGAGTATGATTTTGAACTCCCTGTGGTCTGGAGAATTACTGTCCTCTAGTCCTACTAGAACTGCTGAAACCACCTCGAGAGGACTGCTGAGTCTGTGTTGGGGGTGCATCTATATATTGTTGTCTCTGATCCTTCCTCTATCCCTGTGCCTGCCACTGTTTAGGCTTAGAGCCATGCTGTCCCTATGGTGGCTTCTATTTCTAGTTTTTTTGAGTCTACTGCTGTGGGTTCTTATTAAAAGACCCTGAGGAATACCTATTGTTATTCTTCCAGTGACTCTTCTAGTGTCCCTATGAATGTGATGTGGAGTTATAGTTCTGAGACCTGTCATGAACATCTCTAAACTTACCCCAAATTTCTTCTACAACCAAAGCCATCTCAACTGCCTCACGAAGGGTTCTTGGAGAGGTCATGAAAACCTACCCTGATATCCAATCATTGAGTCCTTTAAAAAATTGGTTGACTCATAGCTTTTCATCCTTCATGTAGTCTACATAAGGTAATAACTCAAGGAATCAGGTCTCACACTGTAGCACTATGAGTCCCCTCTGCTGGAGCTCGTGGAACTCATCAATACACCTTTGCCTATAGTGCTCTAATAGGTATCTATCTTTGAACCTTTCTAAGAAGGTCTCCCAAGTCATGGTGTCCATAGTGGTGTTGTTCTTATATTCTTCTTATTTCCACCATGTGGAAGCACCTCCTCTCAAAAGGAGCACTGAAAAATGAGCCTTGATGTTGCTATCATACTGACGAAACCCAAAGCACTTGTCTAAGCTCAAAATCCCATGCCTTGACATCTGTACCCTCTGTAGAACCATAATACAAAGGTGGCTGTAACCGTAGGAGATCTCTAATATGGTCCCCAACATCACGGGGTACCCTCTGAACTAAATCGGGCGGTGGTGGTTCTAGCATATGAACTGATTCCACCTCATGTGCCCCTTGCCCTTCCTCATGATCTCATGGAGGACTCCTATTCCTCTCTCTATCCTATGATCTCTGTCCCCCAAACAATTGGTGCTCTGACTGAGGATTAACTGGAGGCAACCTCTCCTATATAACTCTGATGAGGTTCTGTAGGGCTAACAAAACCTCTTGATTAGGATCGGGTGGCGGTGGTGGTGGCTGATTTACTATTGATATCTCAGCCCTTTGTTCAACTTTCTCATGACTCAGGAGGGCTCACCTAGCTCCTCATCCTCTAATATGTCTTTGAGCTTGATGTGTAAGGGAGACATCCTAACAATTTCAAAAAGGGTCAAAGTTAGATAGGAAACATAATGGGTTTAGGTTCCAATGTTGAAACCTGGCTTTGATACCAAGTGTCATGCCCATAATTTTTCACTAAAAACCACACCAACTTTTTTTTTTGAAAGGATAATAAGTCTAAGGTTTTAATAGGTTAACAATTGTCTAAGACGAAAGCTTGAAACTGAGAGGGTGTGGGTCAACTTGATTGTTGCAAAATGAAAGTTCGTAAAATAGTTTGAAACAATGTTTCTTTACAAATGTTGGTGATAAAGGTTACTAGTTGAATTAGTTTTAATCAAGGGATTATATCTAGCAGTGAAGTTGCAACCAAAGTTAACCTAACAATTAAGTTCATTCATGGTAGTATTCAACTTATAATTTTAGCTAACCTAATACCAAATAATAGAACCTAATGCCAATGCTATACTACCATGAGTCGTTAGGATTCATTTATTAGATCATTGTGATAGTATATCAAATAAATCTATTTAGCTAAATAATAGCTAAACAAGTT